>JAQMYF010025300.1:0-15169 GCA_030014195.1 Neosilurus mollespiculum
TGCGAAGGAAGCTCATTTCAGCCGCTTGTATTCGTGATCTCGTTCTTTCGGTCACTACCCAAAGCTCGTGACCATAGATACAATACTATTACTATTAGCCAAAAGGAACAAACAGAAGGGCTGAAGTTAAGGGGTGATTGAAAACCTGCATGTTGCTCTGAGCTTTAGAGGTCCTGTGAGTGGATGGAAGAACCTACCAGAAACCACATCTACTAGACTCCAACATGTATGGCTTAATGGTATATTCTCAAGAAATTCATTCAGGGATTGTGAATTGGGATTGCTAGCCTCCTGAAAGAGTTTCCTAGAAAAATAACTAAAGAATCTCTTTTAGGTGCTCTTTAATTTTCATTTAAGCACATAATATAGCACTGCCAGAAGGCAAGTCTCAGGACGAGAAAACAATTTCCCAATTATGCTTTTATAAAAATACCCAATATTGAACTACTTGGCCCAAATTCTAAGTATTCCATCTGGAGGAAAGCAAACATCTCTCATCACCTGGCCAGTTTCAACTCTATCATAAAGCACTTCAGTGGAATTGGTTGCAGCAGGCTGGAGGACAAGACACAGATTAAAATTCAAAGGTCCCCTTGAGAACCTGATCACCTGTTCTCATTTAACTTAAGTACCTGATTTGTAACTTCCTGGGTTTCATTAGATGCCCTGTCTCTTAGTTATTTATTCTAGCCAGCCTGATCCTTAATTCTTTGTCCATTCACCATTGTGATAATTTCCATATCTGTTTGCTCTGTACTAGTGACTCACGATGACCCGCCAGGCTCACACACTGCTTAAGTGCTCCTGAATCTCAAGATGCAGCATCTGCACATCTGGAAGAGACAAGTGTTAAGAGAAACGACACACGAATCACCCCTTGTGGAAAGCGAAATCACTGTGCCACAGAAGTGTCACCAGCTCCTGCTGCCTAGGTAACCTTCCTGCAGGTTTCCCACTAAAAAATCTTTCTGAATAAAACTGTGAGAAGCATTGCGCTAGTTCCCAACAGTACGTCCAGGATAACATTTATTATTATTATGCTATATTGTTTTAGGTTTTTTTAGCTAATAGCATCATATTAAATAGCTTATTATTATCGTCATTTTTATCGCGCGGCAAAAATAGAACAGAGACTCTTGTGCGTCACGAACCGAGAAAAGTAAAACATGTATAAATATATACTCATGGAAAATGCAGACCGTTTCAGAAATGTGAACCCAAGCATTGCATTTCTGGTTACTATCCTTGCAAAATTTCTCTGTGCAGCCAAAAAGCACAGGATATTTATACATGGCAATAATAAGCTGCTCTTCCTTGTTGACGAAGAAAAATTTCTGTGTGGAGTTTTGCCCATGCTTGCATGGGTTTCCTCTGGGCAGTCCGGTTTTCTCCCACAGTCCAAAAACTAGCACAGTAGGCTAATTGGATGTGAGGTGTCAGTGTGAATGGTTGTATGTGTGTTGGTCCTGCAATGGCCTGGCGAGCTGTTCAGGGTGTACCCCGCCTTCAGGGGCTTAGAAGATGAATGAATGAATGAATGTATTAATCCCACAAGGAAAATTTAGCTTCTGCATTTAATCCAAAGTGGGCGCGCACACACACACACACACACACACACACACACACACGTAAACAGAGAGCAGACACAGTTGGAGCAGTTGGCTGCAAAACGTTGTAGTGCCCGGAGAGCAGTTGGGGGTTAGGTGCCTTGCTTAAGGGCACTTTAGCCATGAAGGTGGAGGAAGGGAAAGTGCAGCTCTCTCCCCCCACAGCCACACATTTTTTCTGCTGGTTTGAGAATCGAACCAGTGACCTTTTGGTCCTAAACCCACTTCTGTAACCATTAGGCCATGGCTGCCCCCATTATCATTCGAATTGTCCTGTGTGAATGTTCAGCTCAACTGAACTCCCTACCGGCCCACTTCGTGTCACATGAGAAAACTTCACCTCTCGGTGCTCATTTTGCTGGCTTTCACTGACTCTATGTGGTCGTTTGTTACTCATCACTTCCTGTGTGGATGCTGCTTAAGGCACTAACATGAAAAAAATGTGGGAAAATTGAACTCCTCCAAATCAGTGTTTCGGACCTGTTTGAAAGTGTCCCAGTCGTATTTCTCTGTGCCCACCATCACTCCTCTGAGCTCCTCTGGCTGGAAAAGATTCACCACGTCTTCATCGCACACTTTGTAGAATCCTCTCTTAAACTCATTAAACACCAGCTCAACTGACTTGTTCAGGGCGTGATCTACATACGCCCCCACGTACTCCTTCCTGTTGAAATAATCATGTGCATTGACATGGCAGCCAATACATAATCTACTGAATAATATATTAACATATTGCACATCCCGGGGTAAGCAGTAAGCACATCACTAATCAGTGAAAGATAAAACACATGCACTGTAAGAACATCAGAAATTATGATTGATACCTTATTAAGCTTATAAATGTATGACTTTAAAAGGAAATATAATCAAATGTTCAAGATGCAGTTTACTTGTTATCACTTGTCAATGGTTTTTCTTTTCCATGGGGCTCCAGCCCCACATCAGCACCATCCCAGTTCACCTGTAGTTTAAAGGAATGATACTTGAGACATATTTGTATATTGCTAATCATGCTTTAAGAAAAATCAACATGACAGAATGTCATTATATGCAACTTGAAAGAAAGGTCTCATACAGAGAACGAGAGGTTCAAGTCATCGACAACATCATCAGGGTACTCATGAAGAATGCAATGCAAACACCTGAGGGGGAAAAAACAGAGATTAAAACAAATAAGTAGTTTGTTTGATGACAAGAAATGAAAATGCATCAAAAATTTAACTGGCTGACTTAATCAAGTCGTTGAAATAAGGGAGTTAGCAAAATTTACATACTGCATGTGATAACACCCAAATTAATGACCTTCCATAATCCTATACTCAATATTTCTCATGTAGGAAAGGAAGTTGGGGTTGGTGGTGTAGTGGTTTGGGTGCCGGGCTCACGATCGAGAGATCATGGGTTCGGATCCCCGTTGGACCCCCACCGTGCTAAGACCCCTGGGCCTCTGTCCATCCAGCAGTATAAATGGGTACCAGTAAAAATACTGGGAAGGTAACCTGCGATGGACTAGCGTCCCATCCAGGAGGAGTTGAACTCCTGGTCGCTTCATGCTACAGAAACCGGGGATAAGCACCAGCCTGATGAGCCACTAGGCTCGGGTGTAAAAGCCCAACAGACTTACCTAGGAAAGAAAGTTACTGTTATGTAACACTGATGTAAATCAATCTGGATAGACCTCAACACTCAGGTTAGGTAATTAGCTTTACAAGTTCAAATTTCTAACAATACTGATGATGCCAAACAACAAGAAGGTCCTGGGTTCAAGTCTCAGGCTTGGGCGTTTCTATATGGTGTCCACCACAATTCAAAGACATGAACGTTAGGCTAATTGGCTGTTCCAGATTGCCACTAGGTGTGAGTGTGAGTGTGAATGGTTGTGTGTGTGTGTGTTGGCCCTGCGATGGTCTGGCGAGTTGTTCAGGGTGTACCACGCATTAACCCAGTGTCAGCTGACATAGACTTCAGCCTCCTGTGACCCTAGTAAGATTAGTGAGGTTTGGCAAATGAATGAGTGAGTGCGTGACGATTACTGGATATTACTGGTCTGCAGTAAGAAAATGCTGTGTCCTGTATATAAGCATGCTTAAGGTAACAATTTACCATGATGGTACTAACTAGGAAATGATGATGTTGAAACGATTTGGAGAAAGATTTCCTACTAGGAACTCCTACTACTTCTCAGCTGACTTTTGCATTGCAAGACAATTGCATTATAATTAATGATCTTACTTTCCAACCACAGGCATGAACTCAATCATATCCTCCAGATTGGGCTTTACATTCACCAGTTTCTTAAACAAGGCCAGAGGAAAAGGCATGTGCACTATGTTGTCGTTGTAGAGGGCCAGACCGCACAGGATCCCAAACAGGAAGTACTGTTTTAATTCAAGGGTTGGCTAAAAAAAAGAAGAAGAAGAAGAACAATATTATATACATGCGGTATACATACTGTTACGTACATACTGTATATAAGTATAATGTAAGCATTTAAACTGATTTGTAAGCATGTGGAACGCCCTGCATTTTGATTTATGGACCCAGCTGTATATTTTGCACCTTGGCAGGGAACCAGATCATTGTTTGCCTGTCATTGTACATGAACATCCCAGATGTAGGAGCCAAAAGCTCATTAAAGGCATGGAGGAAAAAATCCCGTTTGTGCACTTCGGTCAGTTTGGTGTCTTCTACAAACTGCACCTAAAAGAAATATGGACATTAGCTATGCTGACTATCTGCGTTTTTCATATGCACTTAGACATACACTGCTCGCCCACGGTAATATTTTGATGGACCGCCTTCAGCCTTAATCACAGTGCATAACTGGCATGGCTTTGTTGCTTCGGTTGGTCAGATCAAGGCTCAGCAACATTATGCTGCTTAAAATGAATTCACATACATTTGTTTTACAGCAAGAAGGTCCTGGGTTCAAGTCCTGGCCTCAGACGTTTCTGTGTGGAGGTTGCATGTTCTACCTCTGCGTGTGTGGGTTACCTCCTGGTACACCAGCTTACTCCCGTAGTCTGAAGACAAGCATATTAGGGTAATTGGCTGTTCCAAGTTACCTTTAGGTGTGAGTGTGAGTGTTGGTAGAGATAGGCTCAAGCCTCCTTGTGACCCTAATAGGATTAACCTCTTGAGATCCCACTGTCCTCATATGAGAACATCATATTTTCTCTCATCTACATGGTATGTATTTCCTTGTAGGATCCTCATATAAAGGCACTTGGGTATTAGTCTTTTGCCAAACTTCTTCCTGTGTAAAGACATTAATTCATTCATTTTCTGAACCGCTTAATCTTAATTAGGATCGAGGGGAGGCTGGTGCCCATCTCAGCCGACTCTGGGTGAGGGCAGAGTGCACCCTGGACAGCACGCCATGCCATCGCAGAAGATGTTAATCAAGCTCAGTACTTATCAGGTGTTTAGAAACAGGAGTGGTGTTGAGAAATGGCAAGACGCACTGCATTATGCTTTGGGTTTTAGGAGGCTATGTTTGTTGAAGCAATGCCATGGAGATTACACACTGTGAAAGCAGTTCAACAAAATATTAGAGTGTGCAAGTTTTCTTTCGGGCGGGCAGTGTGTTCAAAGATTTTGGGAGTTTTCTTCTCACCACTAGAGCTTTTTTCAAGTTGTCATGGTCAGCATTGTCAAGTTGTCTAAATGTGTCCTCAAGCAGGGCAGTGCGTCTCACTTTCAGGTGAAGGATTGGTGTCGTGACTTCCCAATTGCAGATCTCCTGAAAAGATCTTATAGCCAGCAGCTCATAATTGTGGACAAACTGAAAAGCCCACTGGAACACATATATAATGCATTTGTAGCTTTTCTGTTACTGAAATCACTAGCAGTCACAGTGAGGACAGAAATGCTGAAACAGTTCAAGTTTTGTGTAACTATACATGCAGTATCACATAAAAGGATTACCTGAACTACTTTAGCCATGGATTTAAAAATGTTGATTTTGCTTGGCAGGTCCAGGAGAAATGGGTAACGACAGAAAATAGCAGGTGTCTGATCCCCTTCCTCTCCACCATAAAAAATAAGGTAGGAAATTCATTTGAATACATCAGCTTTTTATTGGAAAGCTTTTAGGTTTTTACCACTCTGAACATTTTGTAATTTTACCTCAATTAGTCCCCAACTGATGAACTTCCACAGCATAACATCACATTCGGGTAACTGAGGGGTGGTGCCAATCTCTTTTATGTAGAACTCGCTGAGTGGAACCTTCCTTGAATTCTCCGCTTTTTTATTTACCTTCAAATGGAACACCATGGATTAATGTTACCGTGGGTTTACACTGGGGCACGATGTCCGCAATCTTCATGATTTGAGAGAATCTTGATGAGTGTGGCGGTGGGGGGTATTGGATCAAATCGTCATGATCTTGAGAGAACTTGGTGGATTCATGATGTTCCTGAGGGAACTTGGTGGATTTGTTATGGTCTCGAGGGAACTTGGTGGATTTGTGATGATTGTGCTGATCGTGGCAAACTTTTTAATTGTCAAACATTTTACCATAATTATTATAACGTATTGTGATTTAAAACAATTGTGATAGAATGTAGGAGTCGTAGTAGAGCGCAGCAGAGCTTAACAGACCTTAACAGAGTGTAACAGGCCTTGATGTGCCATCGTAGGGGATCTTGATGAACTTGGAAACACAATTCCATCAAGTTTCATCTCTTGGATGCCCCCTGCCACGCTTTTTTGAATCATGGACATCATGCTCCAGTGTACTCCAAAAGTTTATAGTTTCAAAATGTTTGTAGTCTTTATTAGATGTTCTGTATATACAGTATACAGAATATTGACAGAAATTCTTAAATCAACCAACTTTTAGATTTATAAAATCAAATGTGACATATAATCTGCCAGTCTTATTAAAAAAAAAAAAGTGCTAACATCTGTGTATTAAAAATATGACAGCCAAGACTTACCCTGTAAAGTAATTTGAGGACTTCCAGGACTGCTTTCACACCACTGTTGTTGTCTAACTCAACATTGACCTGCAGGAGGAGGAAGGCAATTGCTTTTTTCCACATCTTAATGTGCTGTGTCATAATGCTGGAATCCATGGAGGACAGCTGCTCCTCTGTAAATCATTAATATATTCAATTAAATATATTATATTTGTAATTATGATCATTATTAACAATAAACTTTATTACTAATAGTAACTGTACTGCTTTTTTCTATTAGGGTAATAATGAGGCTGGAGCCTATCCCAGTTAGCTCTGGGTGAATGTAGGGTACACCCTGAACATCTCACCAGACTATCACTGGGACAATAAAGACTCATAACATTCACAATCACATTTACATCTTGGAGCATCCAAGAATATCCAATTTGCTTAATGTGCATGGCTTTGGACTGTGGGAGGACACCCACAGCACACAGAGGAAACCTACACAAGCACAGGAAGAACATGAAAGGGAGGTGGACATGCTAAGCTTAGTAACAGTAATGCATAAATTAAAATTTCTCTGCATCCGTTGAAGCCCAAGTCCTCATTCTGTTTTTATAAGCAGTGGAGGTCCATACTTTAGAAAATATGTTAACGCACCGACCTGATGTTTCATGGCATGTACAACTGTACGCGTGTCTGTCCGTAGGTACGTTTACCACCACGTGCTCACATGCTTTGATTCTGCATATCAATCTCAAGCACCAAAAATTTTAAATGGAAAACAAATTTGAAATCTTTTGCTACATAACTATAGTGTACCTGTCCTCTAATATATGTTTAGGTTAAATTCTTATTTCTTTCCCACATCAATGACTAAGACATTATTGATTGTTTCCAGCCAATCAAATAAACTTTTATAGCTTTAGGTAAAGGGAGGCACGGTGGCGTAGTGGTTAGCATGTCCGCCTCAAAGCAAGAAGGTCCTGGGTTCGAGTCCTGGGCTTGGGCGTTTCTAGCTCATCATCAAGTTTGCATGATATCCCTGTGCTTGAATGATGAATGTGTTTCCTCTGGGTATTCTGATTTCCTACCAAAGACATGCACATCTGGCTAATTGGCTGTTTCAAATTGTAATTAAAGATTGTGCATTACCGACCTACACATATACATACATCCTGTGTATTCAAACACATACATCTATCCACATATTCACACATATACACACATACACAGAAGGGTGCGTAATATGTCAAAGGTGCTTAGTATACATAGGATGAGATGTAGAGCTTAATAATAATAAGGTGCATAATGCTATAATGTTATACGATGTTCAAAACCTGCTTTAAACATGAGTATGGCACTTAAACATGAGTATTGCAGTAATAGAGATATTACTAATATTAGAATTAAGCAGTGCGACAAGTGAGTGAGCTTTAGATAATGATTTAATTGTAAGGTTCTTGAATGTATTGCAGGATAAGCATAAAACTGACAAAATGATTTTTGGTATGACTTCTTGCCTTTCCATGAAGGAGCATGTGTATGGAAAGGAAAACGTGTATTTCTAATCTCAAATAATCAGTGCATGAAGGAATAGTAAAGTTAATGTCTTACTCAAGCTGTTCATGGCAGGCTCATTGAGGTTTGTGATGGCTACAGCTAGGGGCAGCACCAGTCTAATGACATTTTGTGGTTTGTGCAGAATGGAGCATGTGGGCAGAAGCAAGAAGATCTCAGTACACTTCATCTCTTTAGCAGCATGTGAAAGGCTGTCCACCACATGTGTGATGTTCACCTGGGGTAAAAGAACAGCAATGTAAGTGACACAACACTCGGCACACAATGATTAGCAGATTTACAGTCATGGGAATAAACCTTAACTTGTTCAGCTATTTCTATCCTGATTTATGGAGATCACCAATGATGAGTGGTCGTCGGTATCAAATACAGAACCAACAATCCAGGACCAGCTTGATAAATGTTTTAATCTGGCATATCAAATTAATTCATAATATGTATTCTTTATAAGAATCACTCTGTGGACTGTAATTGAACAGAATGTTTTTTTTTTAAATAGAAGGGCACTCATAATGTGCAAGCTACCACCACCATGAAGCATCTGTAATGTAATAAATAGGGTACTGATTTTAATTACCTGTGTGCTCATCATACGTTACGTTCTATAATATGTGGATGCTGTGTTACTAATCTAATAACTAATCTGAAAATAATTTTATAATAATTACTCTAATAATAATTCTAATGTGGTTTGTTACCTAACATGAGATCGGCATGATGGCATTAAACTTATATGAATACATGTACTCATTGTGCATTACTCAAGATGACACAGCCTCATGAATTTTTTGAACACTTTACATTCTGAAGTCAAATAACACATATTAGTTTATATAAAATCTATACTTTATAAAAGACTTTTTATAAACTCAGCTGAATTCTTGATCCAAGGAATCTCCAGGAGCTGGTCAAATGTCTGGCAAGCAGCGTTCAAATCAACTTGAATAGCACCTGAAGTCTTACTACTGAGACCCAAGAGAAGAAATCATTTTATTATTGTTTTAACTTTGACCGAGATACTCAAATATCAGTTTTACAATACTCATTTGATAACTGATTTTATATGGCACTATTTTGACTGCAGGTTTATCATTTGTAAGATGTTTAACGGATTTACCCGTCATTAAGGAAACAAGCAACGAGACTTGAACTTGTGGCAAAAGTCAAGGAAACCTCCCTGTGTCAAAAAAAAAAGGAAAGAAAACGATGTGTTACATCAGTTTGCAATTTTAGAAGCAAACAATAAAGCAACTCCATTCTCACATTTTCATTTCCTTGATGCTTCTTTTACACTCCAACATTGAAACCCATTGCTGCACTTGGTCCTCTTCAAGCCTTCCAACTGGCTCTCCAAGTTCACTGGTCTGATCCAAAAAAAAAAAAAAAAAGGAAAAAAAACAAAAAGAAAGAAAAATTGTATGTCAGTGTTCTCTTTTTTGGCACCAGCACTGAAACCTAATTATTAGCTCTTATGTCTAAGATAGACCTAGGTAAATGTTTTCTTCTTTCACTCTGAGAGCACAAACCTCCACCAAGCTGAAAAAAATAACAGAAAATACACAGCACCCTTTGCTGGGTCTGCACTAGTTCAATACTTCCTATCTCACTGTGTTATAGAATCCTATAAAAAAAATTCTGAATTCACAGTTTGATCAGGTTAATTTTCAAATTTTCTTACTCGTCCAAAGCCCCGCTGCTGCTAGAAATTTCATGAAAATCCACCATACCTTTTTGCCTAACAATCATACAAATAAATATTCACACAACCCAGAGGAGAAAATATAACCTCCTAGGTGAAAGTAATTTGCTAGCAAGGTAAATGTTTGATATCGGTAAAATACACAGCCAATAACTTCTCACAGAAATAAAGGAAATAAGGACAAACCAACATTAGCACCATAACACTTAGCGTATTAATAAGGTGCACGACAATCAGCCTGGAGATCATCAGTTCAAATCCAGGTTGTCAGAAGTTCATATGAGCTAATTATGGAGGGATGGATGGCATAGGTGCACCCCACTGTCAACTTAAGCAGCCACCAGCCAATCACGGGTGTCTGTGAGTTTATGCATACAAAGGAGTGGATTTCCCTCCTAGTGTGTTAGGCCACCCCTGAATATGCATGCACAGCACTTCGTAAAGATGCTGGTGGCAGCATTAAATGTCATGGAGTGGTTACAGGCTTGTTCTTGCTGGTTGGTGGTGGTCACATGATAGTGAGGTGGGTAAGAATTGGCTATGACTAACTTGAGAAAAATCAGTGGAAAATAATTATTTACTTATTTTTTTAATTAAAAAAATGTAAAAATTAAAAATTACTTTTATCATTTTTTATGTACAGTTTCTGCAGTCTTAACTTTTTATTTTATGCTATTTTCATACAATAATTTTTTAGCTGTAAGGCAATTTTTAGTTCATTTCAGCTTACATTCATGTTGCAGTTAGACAGAAATATAGCGGGGGAAAAGAATGAAAAGAATGAATAAATTAAGATACAGTATTTCAGGAAGTATGTTTACCTTGGATGCTGGAAAAAAAAGAAAGTTGGAACTGTAGCCAGATGATATCTTCATTTCTACTGAAATTAAAAAGACTGTATATAATAAAGAATAAAGATGGAAGCATTGAGCGTAAGGCTGGATTAAATTAAGGTCAGTAAATGTAAGTCATTGAAAGTCTCAACTTGTTAAATGTGGTTTCATTCCACAAGTTGTTGGGTTTGTGTACTTAAATGTGTGTTGTTTTACTTTCGATTATTTTTAAATTGTTTTAATAATATGTGTACAGTGACAAAATCCTGTTGTGGCTCACTAGCATCTACATAATTATTACAAAGAAGGTGTTTATACTTGCTTATAACACATGTTAACTTAGACTTTGCATGTTTGTTTTGGGGGGCATGGCCTTGGAGGGATCCTTGGAAGGAGGTAGGACTGGCATTTGGTTGAATTTTGGGACTCGAAACAATTTCAGTGAATTTCTGCCAAAAATCACTGACTTTTAAAGTGCCTGAATTTTGTAAAATGATAGTACAAAAAAACCCAGTAATGTATAAATAATGTATAAAAAAATTTAACTTTGGAAGAGAATGAAGGTAAGAGATTGGTTTTAATAAACTTGAAACATGTAACATGAAATATATATATATTTTAAATTAGTTAGCAATATGGTGACATGGCAACATAGTGGTTAGCACGGCTGACTCACAACGAGAAGGTCCTGGTTCGAGTCCGTGGCTCGGGCATTTCTGTGTGGAGTTGGCATGTTCTCTGCGTGCTTGTGTGGGTTTCCTCCTGGTATTCCGGTTTCCTCCCACAGTCCATAGGCACACACATTAGGCTAACTAGCTGATCCAAATGGTCTCTAGGTGTGAGTGTGAGTGTGAATGGTTATGTATAATGACCTGCAATGGTCTGGCAAGCTGTCCAGTGTGCACCGCGCCTTTACCCAGTGTCGGCATGTCCCCATGAGCCTAGTAGTAGGATTATGGGGTCCAGAAAATAAGTGAGTGAAAGCAAGTTAACAATATGTTACTTTCGGTGAATAATATTAATGTGGTCCTGTCCAGCTGTCTTAGCTAAGCTCTGTAAAACATATGTGTATGTTGTATTAATCTTTATTTCTCTGTAAAACTCTCAGGCGAATTGATAAATGTACATGTGGCTTGTGTACCTGTGCGTATCTCTGCTTCTGAGCTGATCCAGTCTCCTTCCAGTCTTAATGGCTTCAGGCTGTTCTGGGTGCCACCATGCGTCTGAGGTTGGACATCTCGACCAAACGTGAAGAGGACCCCAGACGGCATTAGAACCAGAGTGTGGTAGCTGTGGTGTAGATTAACAACAACAACAAAAAGTCAACCAATGATGATATACACCGGGGCAGAAGTAGGACTAGAATCAACATTAAATGCACACACCATGTGTATTTTGTAACCATTGCAGGGCCAATACACACAACCATTCACACTTTATGGGTAATTTGGAACAGACTAATAGCCTAATGGTAATGTCTTTGAGGTGTTGGAGGAAACCAGTTTACCCGGAGGAGAACCTTCACAAGCACTGGGAGAACATGCAAACTCTAGAAACACCCTCGCAGAGCCCAGGACTTGAAATCAGGACCTTCTTGCTGTGAGGCGCAGCCACCGTGCCCCCCACTGGAGAACTCACGAAAATGTATCATTTAAATATGATGACAGTTTCCTTTTGTAAATCATACTCAACATCCTTATTATTTGTGAACATAGTTTGCTCAAGAGGGACATTTTACAGTGTTTGGTCTGTGGGCCACGAAAAAGAAATTCCACTGTGAACAAAAAATTGGGTTCAATTGTGAGATATGAATTATGTGCCTGAATCTATATAATAACCTTAGACACTAAGAGAAACTCGCTTCCAATAAAACTGTGTCAAATCTATTCATAGGACTTTAAGATGAGGGGAAATGTTAAGAAATGTTCACCTATTAAAAAGTTTACGTTAAAATGTTGTCCCGTCCGTGACACACTCATTTTATCCTCTCTTCCCACATGTATAATTCATATAACTAAATAAAAACACGCTTGCAAACCTACAGGTAAACATTAACTCCATGACGAGTAAAATCTAGATATTAAATTTATTTACAGTGTAATTGGGGATTTGTTTTTCAAAAATGTCCTGTCCATGACAAAAAACAGACTGTGGATTACCCTAAAATGTCTCTATCATTATTTTTTAATATTGTCTCATTTGTTGCTCACCTGCCGCAGGTTACTTGTTTAGCAGGTTCGTTAATACCTTCAACTTTCTTAGGCAGAAGCTCATTATTGGTGGAGTTGTGCCCAAGTTGACCATGAGCTCCGTCTCCGAATGTGTACACCTCTCCAGTCTGAAAACGATAACAATCTTTCAGAAATTGCATGAACGTCCAGAGAGAATGGAATCTGTATGAATGCTATGTATAGCAAATGTACTGTACAGTATTTATGTGGGAAACTGTGTAGATAATCTATAGCACATTAGGAACAATTTAAAAGATAATAAAGGAATGGATTCCCAGTATATTAGCCAATATGAACAAATATGAATTGACCGAGCTGTTTGTTTGTGTTTTTGTGTCATTTGACGTACCTTAGTGAGGACAGCTGTGTGAGCTGCTCCACAACTGATGGAAGAAACCCCCAAGTTCCTCAAACCTGGAACTGCACATACTGCAAATCGGCCTGTAATGTAAAATATTTTCCTTGAAGAGAGCATCCAACAGGCTAACATATGGACTGGCGTCACATTTGTTATGATTTTGACATATAAATCCCAGAACAGCCAACGAGCCACTGTTGAACCTGTTTTGATATGATGCTTCCACACTGGAAATGACATCTCAGGAACTGATACGAGCTTCTCTAACGACATTTGATGATTATTTTCCTCTAATTGCCCCCAGGAGGGTTGCTGTTTACTTATGGCACCCAACTGATTGGTATTGTGCCACCCTTTTCTTTATTTGGTCTACGTGGTGTTCCATATGTCTTTCCTTAATGCAATTTAAAAAATTACTTTTACAAAAGTGAGCAGTTATGAATATATCCAAATAATTTTACTCTTGAAACACCTTAGTACCTCTCTCATCAATCCTTTTAAGACCCAGCTGTCCGGCGTTGTTAGCTCCACAGCAGAACACGTGACCTGTGAGAGTCAGCGCCAGGGTGTGGGCTCCACCAGCAGCGATCTGAGTGACTGGAATTCCCACAACAGAGCGTACCAGAGCAGGCTTGGGCTGAACATCTACCGAATTCCCCAGTCCCAGTTGCCCGTATGTATTTTGACCCCATGAGTAGACTTCACCACCTTCAAGATAAAGAGAAATCTTTCATCATTATGTTAAGGAGCGCTATTATTCATTCATTCATTTATTTTCTAAGCCCCATAATCCTAATTAGGGTCACGGGGAGGTTGGTGCCCATCTCAGCTGACTCTGAGTCGAGGCGAGGGCGGCGTACTCCCTGGACAGCTCGACAGGCCATGACAGAGCTAATACACATGCACCCATTCACAAACACACACACACACCTAGGGGCAATTTGGAACAGCCAGTTAGCCTACTGTGCATGTTTTTGGACTGTGGGAGGAAACTGGATTATCTGGAGAAAACCCACGCAAGCATGGGGAGAACCTGCAAACGCGACAAACTGAACCTAGGCCTTCTTGCTGTGAGGTGGGCGTGCTGTGCCACCGAGCCGCCCATACATATATTACAATTAACAATCTCAGTTCTATCTATAACACTCGCCTTTTGTTAGGGCCAAAGAATGAAAATTTCCACAGGCCACCTGCACCACTGGTATCTGGAAGGGCAATTCTGTGTGGAATGTTCTTGAAAAAAAGAGAAAGATTGCAAAAGATTTTGTAAAACACTTAAGATGTCTGAGCTTTATGATGTTTTATATAAATGTAAAATGGGTAGACACCATCTTTTATCCACAAACAGCCAAAGATGTTGCTATAGAAAGGAAATATCTGGGTGCCAGGGCAGACCACAGTTCAACGAATTGTCTGGGAAAGTGTGGGTGCAGTCATGATCAGTCATGCATCAAGTGTGTCATGCAGTCATGGGTACGGTAGGTCATGATCAGTGCAGGACATCATTAACCTCTTCAACATTCCTTCCAAGCAGTTCCAGGATGTGAACTGACAAACTTTCATTTGGTTAGATAGCTGATTTCTGTTTAACTGCTGTTATATGATATAACTGACAAAATAGAATACTCTTATGCTTACAGTGGTGTGGGACATTCTTCACCTGCTTCCAAGGAAAACACCTGACCTGAATCGCACAGAGCCAAACTGTGCTCCTGTCCACATGCTATTGCAGCTACATCATTCAAGCCTTCAATCTTCACTGCAGAGAGAGAGAGAGAGAGAGAGAGAGAGAGAGAGTGAAACAGAGTGAAAGGCAGTGTGTGTGTGTGTGTGTGTGTGTGTGTGAGAGAGAGAGAGAGTGAGTGAAACAGAGTGACAGTGTGTGTGTGTGTGTGTGTGTGTGTGTGTGTGTGTGTGTGAGAGAGAGAGAGAGAGAGAGAGAGAGAGAGA
>JAQMYF010025518.1:0-15158 GCA_030014195.1 Neosilurus mollespiculum
GGAAGCCAATGGAGTTCTTGCAGTATGGGAGTGATGTGATGAGAGGAAGGAGTTCGGGTGATGATGCGGGCAGCAGACAGGTGACACTGAGAAAAAAAAGAGATAAGATGGCAGTCTGTGAAATGCAAGTAGAATGTTAGCGCAATGAACACAGAACCACTCGTGTCTCCCTCCAGATTGCATCTAGCAGAAACAGGAAGTTGTCCCACTAAACAGACCCAGGTGGTAGTACACTCATGGAGAAGGTTCTGCTTTGCATCCAACACTTACAATTTACATACAACAAATTAAGAAACACTCACAATTTACACACTAATTATGAAATTAGTGATAAATAATCACTGTATGTTTAGAGTGTAACTACTCTGTACAACCCCTCCTTGAATCGCCACCTTATCGTGGTGGAGGGGTTTGCGTGTCCTAATGATCCTGGGAGCTGGGAGATATTAAAAGGGAAGCAATGTTTACCATTATCAACAGGTGACATTAGTATGATACAACTCGTTTGTTTGGCAGTCTTAACAATAATTGCTTATTGCAGCAATGAGAAAAGGAAAATGTAAAGATTGCTAATTGCAATATAGGATATAATGCATATATTGTTCCTCACACTGCTTAGGCTGCTGCCCCTGCGACCTGACCCCGGAACAAGCGGAAGAAGATGAATGAATGAATGAATGTACTCTGTACAAAGTGCAAATGAAGGGAAAGGCCAATCCAGAGGTATGGCCCCCAATGACCACACGATGTTGCAGAGACGTGTCAATCTCTGTCCTACAACAGAGCTCTGAGATATTCAGGGCGGATCTCACCCACCCCCAGAGCATGACCACCAAGGAGCTTTTTGACTACCTCGGCAACCTCAGCCCCAGCAATGGGCAGACCCCCATCCAAATCCCCAGGGTCTTCCTCCTCCATGGAGGGTTGGTGAGATTGAGGAGGTCCTCAAAGTATTCCTTCCACCTCCTGACAACATCCCCAGTCGAGGTGAGCAGCTTCCCACTTCCACTGTAAACAGTGTTTGTGAAGAACTGCTTCCTCCTCCTGAGGCATCGGATGGTGGTCCAGAACCTTTTTGAGGCCAACTGATAGTCACCTTCCAAGCACTCACCGAACACCTCCCACACCCGAGATTTTGCATTAGTGACAGCCCGGGCTGCAGCATGTTTGGCCTGCCGGTACCTGTCTGCTGCCTGATGGGCCTGATAAAAAAGGCCTTATAGGCCCCCTTCTTCAGCTGGATGGCCCCCCTTACCACAAGTGTCCACCACCGGGTTCGGGGGGTTACCGCCACGACAGGCACCAATGACCTTTTGGCCACAGCTATGGGCTGCCGCCTCAATAATGTATCTTTGCCAGAGGTGGGGTTTTAAGGCCCTTTTGACAGGAGATTCCATCAAACATTCCCAGGATATGTGCATAAGCACATACAACAGACAGGACCCGTCCCCCCAACCAAAGGTGGAGGGAAGCTCCCCTTGCAACTCCAGAATGAAATAAGGTCCAGCTTCTCTCAAGATGGGTGGTTCCAGAGCCCAAGCTGTGTTGAGGTGACTCCAACAATATCTAGTGGGTATCCGACAGAACCCATGCCTTCAGCTGCCACCCAACTCATAATGCATCCAACCCCTATAGCCCCGTCCACAGGTGGTGGGTCCATGGGAGAGCGGACCCATGTCTCCTTTTTGGGCTTAGCCCGGCCAGGCTCCATTGGCAGAAGCCCAACCACCAGGCACTTGCCTTGGAGCCCCTCCCCCACCTGGCTCCAGGGGGGAGACCCCGGTAACCCAGTCCAGGCAAAGGAAACTGATTCCTTGTTTTTTCTTTATCCATGGGGGTCTTCTGAAACGCACTTAGTCTGGACCTTCACCTAGGACCTGTTTGCCTTTGGTGACCCTACCAGGGGCATAATGCCCCCGACAACATAGCTCCTAGGATCATTAGGACATGCAAACCCCTCCACTATGGTAAGGTGGCAATTCAAGGAAGGGGTGCACCACATGCTCTCCAACACTAAAGGGTGGCTCCTGACACCTGACTTTAAACTCTGAACATGAATTCCACTAAACCATTAAACATTACTCTTTACTAAAACCTTCTTGGTGCATCTCTTCCCAAGTCCATGATGGGATGCTCTCTTATAGATGGTGTGTGTGCATATAAGGTCTCTTCAGTTTGAGGAATATTTGGGTGTCTGTGTGAATTGTCTCTTCTGAATGTCTTTTAGTTTATAAGCATGGGATGATATATGTGGAAGGTAGGTATGTGTATGGCATGTGTGTATAAAGTCTCAATTGGAGGAATGTTTGTGTGTCTATGTGAATTGTCTCTTCTAAATGTCATTCAGTTTAAAAGCACAAGATGGGATATGCAGAAGGTAAGTATGTGTATGGTGTGAGTGGCATGGCTGTGACAGTCACTGTGTTCAACATGGGGTGTGGCTGGCCCAATGTTGGGTAGGTGACAACATAGCTGGGTACCCTCTGCCTCATGGCTCTCCTTAGTTGGGGTGACTATTCTGGGCCTGTATTGGGTTCAGGTCCAGGATGTTGGTGTGGTCCGGCATCATTACTTAAGTGAAGATTAGGTGTTGGCACATTCTCTTTGGGCCAAGGTAGCAGGGGTTTGCCAATGGTCTGTGACATGCTCCTGCCATCTTCATTATCACTTGATATAATTGATTCCGCTCTTTCAACAGTACTTTTTTGTGCTGACTCAGGATGAGGTCTGTGTTTTTGGAATGCTTGACTTGGTCTTGCCTCTTGAGGCATTAGGACCGGCCTGAGTTGACCCTGTGACTCATGTACAACAGTTCGGACTTGACTTTGACCCTCCGCTTTTTGGTAACTGACAGGGATCTAGAGCCAATAGGCAATATCCTCTTCTGACTCACTTGAATCTGGGCTCAGCTGAACTGGAGCCTTTGGTCGTTCTGTCAACTCTCTTTTCTTCCTCTTTCCTTCCTGACTTTCCCTTGGTAGCTTTTGTCTCCTGTCTCCTGTTGACTTCTACTGGCGGATCGTTCATTGCAACAACAGGTTCTGATGTAGAAAATGAACAGGGTGACCTCCAGCCACTGGGATCACCTTGTAGACAGGGTTTTTTTCAACCTGCTCCCTTACTTTATAGATAGTCTTTTCCCAGTAGGGTCTGAGTTTTCCGGGTCTGCCTCTTTCACTTAGGTTGCATACCAAAACTTTATCTCCAGGCTGAAGGGTTACACTATTACATCATTTTTCATATTGTACTTTACCATTGGAACTGGACTGTTGGCTGTTGGTATTAGCTATAAGCTTTAATCATCTTTACTGCCCATTTCTTAGTATAACCTTGTGGCGTGTCTGGTTCTTCTTTAGCCATAAGACCGAATAAAAGATCAATGGGGAGATGAGGGTGACGGCTCTCACTGAGGGTCTGAAACATTTGGAACAAGGTGCGGTTCAGTCTCTCAGTGGGGTTAAGTTCTGGAGTGGCCCAGGCCACATGAACAATTCATTTTCAATCTCTTGACCCTGGTCATGGTGTTTTGTATGGTAGCCAAATCTGGGGATGAATTTACTGAAAAGTCGGTCTGCAGCTGTCTTACCAGCGTTGTTTTTGGTGGGATAGGCCTGTACGAACCTGTTGAAATGGTCGAACCACAATGAGGATGTATTCAAATCCACCTTTACTTGCTTTCAAGTGGAAAAAGTCAATGCAGACTATTTTGAGAGGTGAGCTGGATGTGATATTACCCATGGGTGCAGCACCTTCTGGTTACATGCCCTTCTATTTCTCTCTTTATGAATGGCCAATAAAACCTCTCTCAAGCTAGGTTTTTTACTTTTTCTACATCAACATGGCCCATATTGTTATTGAGGAGAGTCATAGCCATTTGTCTATAGCAGGCCGGCAGGGCCAACTGTTTGCAACTTGCAGTCGTCCTGTAGAGTAAGCGTTCTTCTACATGCAACTGGCTCCACTCTCTTAAGAGTCTCCTCATGTTCATATCCCCCTTAGCTCTGTCATCTTCCGTCCGCTGCACACTGCTCCCTTTCAGCTCCAACACTCTCCTGATGGCTGGGCCTGCTCCTCTTACTAGCTCATTATGACTCATAGTTTGTAGAGGCTCATTGAGAGGCTGGCTTTGGAAGCTAAGGCTGAGAGCGGCTACCCATGGAACATCCTGTTGTCGAGTCCTGCGGCTTCCTTCCCATACTGCTCTGACTGCTTCCTCTGTCAGCTCTTCAGAATACTCTTCCATAAACACATTGATGTCGAGTGGACAGCACAACAGGGTGTCAGCATCAACGTTGACTCTACCTAGACAATACTTAATATCAAAGTGGAAAAGTTGCCCCAACCAATGATGCCCAACCACATTAAGCTTTAAGCATGTGCTTAGGACATACATCAGTGGGTTATTGCCAGTGAATACCGTGAAATGTGGGGGATACAATAAGTAGTCTCTGAACTTATCACATATAGCCCACTTGAGAGCCAAAAACTCCAGCTTCCCACTGTGCAAATAGTAGTTCTGTTCTGCCGGTGTTAGAGTATGGGAGCCGTATCTGATCCATCCTGATTCTGGTAGAAAATGGCACAGAGGCCTTTCTGGGATGCATCAGTGTGAAGTATGTAGGGACGAGTAAAGTCTGGGTACGCTAATACCAGTGCCTTTGTCAGAATGTCAATCAGATGATCTAAAATCTCTTGGTGCTCTTTGTTCCATTGTACTAAAGTTCAAGATGATTGTTGTGGACACTTAGCTCCCCCTCTTGTTCCTTTTGGTTGTGACATGTTAGGTTGTACCTAGAGTAGGTCATACAAGGGCTTGGCAATGCATGAGAAGTTCTCGACATATGTCCGGTAATAGTTTAGGAATCCAAGCAGCTGTCTTACATCTTCCACTGTATGTGGCATTTTGTCTTTCAGTACTTGAACTGCCTCAATGTCTTTGGGGTCCACCTTTACACGATCTGCAGACTCCAGACAACCTACATAGTGGACCTCTTTGCGGAATAACTCACACTTCTAGGATTTTAGCTTTGCACCATGACATTGAAGAGTTCTTAGGACTTTATGAAGTACTTCAATGTGTTTTTCAAATGTCTTGGAAAAACAGAGCACATCGTCAAGATAAGGAATGAAGCACTAGTCTTGGAGCTCATCCAGCATCTCCTCCATGCTCCATTGAAAGGCTGCTGGAGCACTTGACAACCAAAAGGGTATCCTGACACACTCATAGAGTCCCCAAGAGGTTGTGAATGCTGACAGGTACCTTGATCCTTCAGCGATGAACCCTTGGTGGTAGGCTTTCCCCTGATCCAAGATCGAAAACCAGCTGTAGCCTCCAAGTGAGTCTCTGAGATTCTGGATTCATGGAAGCGGGTGATCATCGATACACAGGCACAGCGAACCATCCTTCTTTCTGACGCAAATGACAGGGGAAGCGTAGGGTGACTGTGACCTAACGATCCATCCTTTCAGCAAACGCTCTTGGATATACTCCTTTACTTACTTGTAAAGTGGCTTGGGAATAAGTAAGTCCTTGTAAGCCCTCTGTACTGGAGTGTTGTCTTTGAGTCTGATTTCCATTTGTAAGGAGGGGATACACTCAATGTCGCTATTGTCACAGGAGAAGGCCCCTCTCTAACCAGCCTTTGCTGTTCTGGGCTCAGGTGACTGGTGTTGACTGGGGGTAACCAGGGTTCAACAGCAACGCTGTCAGGAATGCTGTCATTGCTGATCTGTACTGTTGTCACATTAACCTGGGTGCTTTCAGTATGTTGTAGTTCTGGGAAATCAGTTTCAAGGACTCTGACATGTTGGGTGGTACCTAAAGTCATTCTCTTTGGAAGGGTGTTGTCATGTCTTGAATGATTAGCAGTCAGAATTTTAACATGGGATCTTTGTCCTTTGTTGATCTCCAGGAGACCATCCCCTGCACTCAGTTCTTTGAGAGTAATGTACTCTTCTGTGACTTCATAAAGTACAATAGGGTCAGGATTTTGAAGTTGGGTGGCACTCTGCTCCACACTTGCACTGTTTTGCCAGTGGAATTACTACATTGTCTTTTCCAACTCTTACTGTTGCTGGGCCACACTCTGTCCTTTGTGGAACTTAGACAAAGCTGACCATGGCTGCTACTTGTTCTTTGTCCATTTCAAATACACAGGAGGCTGATAAAGATAGCAATACCATCTCTATTTGACTTATGTCTTTCAATAATCATGCTGATCACATTGGATCCCACTAGCGGCTAAGGCAAGAGCAGCTTACTGATGAGGAATGGGGCCTGGACTGCAAGGTTGGGGTTGTCATGACCTCAGAGAGTAACATTAAGTTCCACCCACCAGTCACAGGGGATGGCATGGCCATTGACCACAAAAGCTTAAAAATCTTCACCAACAACTTCTTGTAGGGGCCTGACAGGGTAGTTGGGAATGTGTCTCTTGACCCATCTCCTGTGTATGATGCTTATTTGTGAACCTGGTCAAAGAGGACAGTCATTGGATAACCACCAATTAAGCATTTTAGTAGACTTTTCATACCGACTAGGTAAGTTGGTGAAACCAAGAAACTTGGTGCTTTAATTGGTTTTGTCTGGCAATTGCTTGTAGATTCTTATGATGTTTGAACTGCTTTGTGGCCAGTCTTGGAGCACACCCTAGTGTATGGGACTGTAACTCTAGCGGGGTCTCTGGCTGTCCCATGACAGAGACCAAAGCTCATTTCCCTGTAACCTTGTCCACTTCAAGCATCCCACCACCCTGTGTCCTGTCTCCCCACACATAAAGCAATGACGACATTCTGTTTGGTTCTGTGCAGTACAGTTTGGGCAAAGGGGAAATCTTTTTGACTGAAATGTGTAACTGGCTTGGGGTTAGACAGTTGGCTGGGAGGGGGTTGGAAAGGTGGAGTTGGGAATTGGGAGAGTTGGCTGATGGAAGGCTGGGAATGAGAAGCTGAGGGATGGTGGAGCTGGCTGGGAAGGGGCTGAGGAGGTTGTGGTGAGAGATGAGGGGGCATATGGACCATTGAGGGGTTTGCAGCTTGCTGTGCCATTAACGTAGCAAGCATCTGAGTTAAAGTCTCAACTTGAGCAGTTAGCTGTTGCACAATTTGGGAGTTTGGGCTCTCTTTAGCTGTTACTCCTGCTTTCACTTTCCTTGACCATTCCTCTACTTCAACACTGGCACTTGTCTTTTGACATGAAGGCTGGACTAGCCTGCGCTGGTGTTCATTTTCCTTGCTGATTATTTTCACAATTAGAAATCAGAATTTCTTCATCTGTAACTTGGCTATTTGAAGTGAGGGGTCTGATTCTGTGTTGCAGGTCAGCGTACTTGGCTCCAAGACCCTGATAAACTGTGTGAAGGAAGACTTCCTCTATGGTCCTCGAGTCATAGAAAATTCCTGTGTTTGCCTGCTTTGACTGAAAAAGGAGTCTCTGAGTCAAATCAAGCGATACATGAATTGCTGGTCTGGAATCAGTTTGGGTGGAACAGGGTTAACCATAGCAGCACCAGCAGGTTCCCACACTAGTGAGTTTGCAGTCACATTATCAATGATCGCATTACTTATGAGGTCGTCCAACATAAATAATTTACTCATGCCTTCATCTTCTAGCTCTAGCAAGGCATCAGACTGGAAGTATGAAGTGATATAGTCCATACAGCTCTCTTCATCGACCTGGTTGAATGCAGCTGTATCATCACTGTCTGTCACTAAGCTCTTTGCTGTCTTGGAGGTGGGGGCTGAGAGTGCAAATAAGTGCCTCTTGATACTTTAAACCATCTGCTTATGGGTTATTGACATGTTGCTCACGTATGTTTCTAACTTGAGATAGATGTGGTTTTACAATGTAACTCTGTCTAATGTACCTTTGGACTGGGTGATGTCGCGTGCGCTGTCTCAACCGATGCAGCAGTGGTGCTCCCTCCAAGCCGAAACTCCCCTTTCTGCCTCAATCTCCTTCCTTGTACACCCACATCTGACTCGGCCACAGCTATGCATTGGCACCAGTGTCTTGGTTCTATGTATCACTGGATCTACCCCGTCTTTATTTAAAGAGGAGGGATCCTGGACAAGCCCCCACAGTTTGTTACGGGTCCTGGGCAGATGACACTCAATAACAAAGAGATGAGATGGCGATCTGTTAAATACAAGTAGAGTGTTAGTGCAAACCACTCATGTCTTCCTCCAGAATCCATCTAGCAGAAACAGGTTGCTGCCCCACTAAACAGACCCAGGTGGAAGTACACTCATAAAGAAGGTTCCACTTTGCATCCAACACTTACAATTTACATACAACAAATTAAGAAACACTCTCAATTTACACACTATTTATGAAATTAGTTATAAATTAACACTATATGTTTAGAGTGAGACTACTCTGTACAAATGAAGGGAAAGTTCAAGGTTTACATTGGAGATATAACAAATGTGGTATATATAAAGTTCACACAGAAACACCCTCACTGATCCTGGAACTTGAACCCAAGTTCTAGGTGATGAATGGAGGTGAATGTATATTGGTCTCTACAGGTCATCGTCAGGTCACTATGATCACCAAAATACAGCGTAAAGTTTTTTCTCTCAAACTCGAGCACTGCTGAGCATGGCAATCATGTCCAAATGTACCTGAGAATAAACAAAACATAAAAATAACATATAGCTCACAGACTGGTCATCCAAACATTTATAATTTGTTGAATGTGTGAAAAATGTTCAAATCCTGGAAAGCAGTTGTGGGGCCTGAGAATCATCATCACATTTTCCTTTCTCCATTACCAAGCCAAAGATGGTAATCCACATGCACCTGACCTGAACTTGCTGCTTCTCAGTCTTTCTAACTTTCTGTTTTAGATGGACACATATCACTGTTTGCTCCTTAGACTGTTGTCAGATTTTGGTACAATCCTTGCATTTATAATGAACAGTTCAAATCTAAGCACGAAGATTCAACTTTTACTGTCATATACAGGTAACAATGAAGCATCACTATCAGCAATGAAATTCTTGGACTCAGAGCCCCCTCAATATTGCACATAAGAAACAAATATTGCACATAAAGAAACTGATATTGCACATAAAGCAAACATTCATTCATTCATTGATTTTCTCATCATCATTTTCTGAACCACTTAATCCTAATTAGGGTCACGGAGAGGCTGGCGCCCATCTCAGCCAACTCTGGGCGAGGGCAGAGTACACCCTGGACAGCTCGCCAGGCCATCACAGGGCAGAAACCAGCTGAAGAAAGTAATAAAGAAAACATTTACATAAAATAAAAAGTAAAAATAAAAACTCTATAAATAAAAGAAATAAAAATATAAGCTAAATGAAGTAAAATATACTGATAAGTGAAAATATATGAACAGTAGAATAAATACAGAATACCTGAAAGAAATACTGAAATGGCTGTAGTGCAGAGATAGTATTGTGTTCATGTACACTGTGTACAGTGAGTGTGCAAAATGTTGTGTACAAATTGTCCGGTATATCAGCAGTTCAGTAGCCTTTTGTTTGTTTGTAGCCTCTTGATTATGGGTAGAAACTGTCCCTGAATCTGCTTGAGTGAGTCCGGGTGCTCCTGTACAGTCTAACTGACAGTATCTGTGGTGCCTTCCTCCTACAGCTCTGTGTGTAGAGGTCCTGAATGGCTGGCTGTTCAGTCCTGGTAATACATTGTGCTGACTACTGTGACTACTCTCTATAGAGCTTTGCGGTCCAGAGCATTACAACTGCTGTATCAGGTTGTGATGCAGCCAGACAGAATACTCTCGATGGTGCATCAGTAGAAGTTGGTGAGTATTCTGGAGTCCATGCCAAACCTCCTCAGCCGCCGAAGAAAGAAGAGCCATTTCAGGATCACACTTATTTATTTAATGTATTAAAAGTTTCTTGTTTCAAGGTGTGTGTGTGTGTGTGTGTGTGTGTGTGTGTCGGGGGGGGGCTGCCAATGGGGAAAGCAGATTGTTTTAGTAAAAATCTGACAGACTGCATAAATTTAATTTGTTTGACTGCTTATGTTCCTTTTCCTTTAAGAAATAGCATCTAAGTATGAGATACTAAAATTTAAGGAAATTTATCTAAAATGCTTGCACTTTTACAAATTAAACAATTCTGTATAGTTTTACATAAAGCCCTATTTTTTTTAAACTGTACATCCAGTGCATGGTCTGTTGGTGCACATCACTGTTTGCTTGTTTGTTTCTAATTGCCACTTGGCAATAAGAGCCTAAAGAAGAATCCACAAAAGCATAAAAATATTTTTCCTCACAGCTGTAAAGGGACTTGTTTATTAAGCATGGTTTGACATGACAGTTTTTAATTTGTGTTTGTTGTTTCTGTTTAGGACAGGCTGCGCATGTAGTCTAAGGCAATGGAGTGTGTTACTAAATATTATAGTGTATGACAGAGTGTGTGCAGTTCTGCTTCATTTTTCCTGTCTTAGAAAATCCACATTCATTAAATCATTTTAGGTTTAGTTGTTGCATTCTGTTTACTTTCAGTGATGTTTCAAATGGTGTGAAGTGTTCATTTGATGTATGGCTTCTATATACATATAGAACACTATTTTATGTGTGGTGGTGAAGTGTGGAAAAGTGCAGTCTCCAAGACTGTTACCGCAGTGCCACCTGGGGTATTTCACCCCAGGAAATACTAATCTATTGTAAGCCCTTAAAGGCCCAGGTTTGTCACAGCACAGGGTCAAGAGACAGTGGAGAGTTCAGCAAAAAACCTTATCAACAAAATGATCAAATATAATAAAGATCTAAAATGTAAGCACCAAAAAAGAATAAACAAGAGTAAACAAACTAAAACATCACTGAAAACATCACCGCCAGGGAACAAACCTGGGACCCTCAGCACCTGCACAACAAATAAGATTAAAAAAACTAAAAACAGACACCAGGTACAACACTGGTACAGTCCTTTACCCATTATACATAAACTAACAAATACATTTTATTAACCTAAAAAAAAAACAAAAAAAAAAAAACATCAAGGATTAGTAGAACAGGAAGAGAGACAAAGGTATAGGTGCACCCATTTATATATGCACAGGGGTACTCAACACCACCGAGCAAGTAATATGCTGAAAAACTTGGTACAGCGCCACAGAGAGACAATGAGGAAGAGAGTCATCCAGTTGCATCTGTAATTATAATACACCATTATTTAAATCTGGCTTCCATAATTTCTTTGTCAGAGAAGAAGGTGGATTCAAATTCAGTTCAACGGCGCTTTAATGATGGAAATACAAGTTCAAGTTCAAGAAGCTTTATTGTCATTTCAACCACATATAGCTGACACAGTACATAGTAAAACGAAACAACGTTTCTCCAGGACCAGCTGCTACATAAACATACAAGTATCAAATCGAAAAAACATTTGTCTATGTCTGTAATGGAATGGGTGTTTTGTTTTTCTCTTATCTTTAGGCTTAGCCCACTGCATTGAATCCTGTTTTTGCTACACTGAAGGACGAACTTGAACTTGCCTGCCTCCTGTGTTGTGACTGGTGGAATGAACTTCAGGAGGTGTATTTAAACAGCAGCAAATCACAGCTCAGCGCACTGATTGCCTTTACTTTGCGGTGTGTGTGTGCCACATTTTGCTACTGTCTATTTCACTTCTGTCGATGACCTTGTGCCTGGTGCTGACTCCTCCTGGATCTGATTATTGATACTAATTGTAGTAAGTAGGAAGATGGTGCCATTTATTTCCCCCAACATTTTCTCCTGGTTTTGGGTTAGCTAGCAAGTGAGGAAAGCCACTGTGTTTTTTTTTTTGTTTGTTTGTTTCCTTTGTGGTGTTAGGTAAATTAGATTGTTTTTGTATAGGTATATGTGTTTTGTTTATTATTTTGGCCTGGATGGTTTCTGCAGAAGTAACTACTGAAAATAAAAGAACTTAAAGTATAAGCAATCTTTAAAATGAATCCATAAAATTTCTCTTATTAACCCATATGTTATGGCTTGACCTAGACCGGGTCATAACACAGCACAGTTAAAAGCAATTATATAAATATTAAATGGGCAGAGTTTAGGGGATTAGGCAGAAAGAATATCCAAGCCAACATAGAGATGAATAATATGAGGCAAACAAGAGTCTTACATAACAGTTCACTATCATAGATTTTAGAGAATCATAAATGTACAACATTGTACATACAGTATGCATACAATGGGAGCCTAAACACAATATAAATGGTTCAGTTTTCACTGGCAATGAACACAGAAGCAATACTTTGTAAAGAGTGTGTGTACTGAGTGGTATGAGTACAGGCAGGTGTGCTGGATTATTGTAAAGACAAATTCACTAATGTAGTCATTCATTTATTTGTGCCTTATCATGGTCTGAATTGCAGTGAATCCAAAGTATATCTCTGCAAAATAATGAACCTGATGTCTGGCATACAACAATCGGACATATGACAGAGGGAATACACTGTAGATGATTATACCAGTCTCTCAGAAGTCATCACATATTTTTATTCAGACCCAAGGGCAATTTTAAGGAGCTGTTCGAGTTGTAATATGAGTGGGAGTGAAGAGGGGAAGAGGTGGCTCAGTGGTTAACCAATTATCTCAGCTTTTACTTTTGAATGGTGAGACCATGTTTGAATTCATAGGAATACAGTGCCATGCAAAAGTATTCACCCCCTTGGCTTTTTATTTATTTATTTATTTTACATTAAAACTTGTACTTTAAATGTTTTTTTAATCTGAATTGTATGTGGTGGATCTGCACAAAATAGTTGGTGAAGTGAAATGAGAAAAATATATTTAAAAAAAAAATTCAAAAATAAAAATCTGAAAATTGCCATGTGCATATGTATTCACCCCCTTCAAAAGTCAACAAGCCCTTCAAAAGTTCTGATGCAACCAATTACCTTCAGAGGTTACATAATTAGTGAAATGAAGTCCACATGTGTGCAATCTAATTGTCACATGATCTGTCAGGGTCAAAGTTGTTAAGAAGTACAAGTCATGGTTGGGTTATAAAAAAATATCCAAATCTTTGCTGATAGCCATAGCACCATCAAATCCATCATCTTCAAATGGAAAGAATATGGTACCACAACAAACCTGCCAAGAGAGGGTTGCCCACCAAAACTCACAGACCAGGCAAGGAGGGCATTAATCAGAGAGGCAGCACAGAGTTCAAAGGTAACCCTGAAGAAGCTGCAGAGTTCCACAGCAGAGACTGGTGTATTTGTGCATGGGACCACAATAAGCTGTACACTCCACACAGCTGGGCTTTATAGAAGAGTGGCCAGAAAAAAGCCATTACTTAGTGTTAACAATAAGAAGGCATGTTTTGAGTTTGCCAAAAGGCATGTGGGCGACTCCCAAAATGTATGGAGGAAGGTGATCTGGTCAGATGGAACTAAAATTGAACTTCTCGGTCACCAAGGAAAACGCTATGTCTGGCGCAAACCCAACACATTCCATCACCCCAAGAATACCATCCCCACAGTGAAACATGGTGGTGGCAGCATCATGCTCTGGGGATGCTTTTCAGCAGCAGGAACTGGGAAACTGATCTGAGGGAAAGATGGATGGTGCTAAATACAGAAATATTCTTGAGCAAAATCTGTTTTGGTCTGCCTGTGATTTGAGACTGGGACAAAGGTTCGCCTTCCAGCAGGACAATGACCCGAAGCATACTGCTAAAGCAACACTCGATTGGTTTAAGGGGAAACATTTAAATGTGTTGGAATGGCCTAGTCAAAGCCCAGACCTCAATCCAATTGAGAATCTGGGGTCAGACTTGAAGATTGCTATGCAGACACAAATGCAAAACTCTTTAATGATTACTTAAAGTAACTAACATGCAAACAAAAAGAAACTAAGACACTGTCTGGTGTAGATACACATGAACTCAAGGAACTAAAACAGGGGTGTCCAATCTTATCCTCAAAGGGCCAATCTGGGTGCAGGTTTTCACTTCAACCAAGCAGTAGCCATACCTTCCATTTGTTTCAATCAATTATTTAAAAAAAAGACCAAGATTGCACATTAGTGTTTCAGTATTGAAGCTGGGTGGCAGCCATCTTGGTCAGACCAATTTACCGTTGAAAGTTATACTCAAAAAACATGAAAAGACGGGGGAAATAGAAATAATTACATCCAAGATATACATTTCATTTTAAAACTTTTTATTTTTTTTTGACAAATTTCAGCTATACAGAGAGCTTTTCTTTATTTATTTATTGTTTAATTATTGTTTTTAATTACTTACAAATAACAGCGAAATTACAGGTAAAGTTGTATAAATTTAAGGTATTCTGACCATCAGCAGTGAAATTTTCAGGGTGTTTGGGCTTGTGCCTTGAGCCTGTGTTGGCTTTCAACGGCTCCATTTTAAGATCTTAAAGCAAGGTGGTCAAGATGGTGGCCAAAAAGGCTGCCATCCAGCTTCAAAATTGAAACACTAATGAACAAGCTATTTTTTTGCTTTTTTGAGATCAGTGACTGAAACAGGTGAAAGGTGTGGCCCATTGCGGATAAGATTGGTCATCCCTGAACTAAAACATAGTCAAATTTAGGCTTAGTGACATTAATGCTTCACAAGAAGGGAAACTAAACAGTTCTTATATAGTCTCACTTAATCTAATCAGTGCTCCTAAAGGGCTGCAAGCCATGTGTGGTTACACAGCTGTGCATGATGGAAGTTGTAGTCTGTGGTACCCAGAAGACTCTTTGCCATCACTGTACTATGTGCCATCACACATATAGTACCGGCCACCCTCGACCCGCTACAGTTTGCGTACCGTCCCAACCAATCTACTGAGGATGCCATCGCACACCTCCATCATACAGCCCTGAGCCATCTGGACAGCGGAAAAGGGAATTATGTGAAAATGTTGTTTGTGAAATACAATTTAGCATTTAACACCATAATCCCCTCCACACTCACCACTAAGTTGGAGTTACTGGGCCTCAGCCCATCCCTCTGTCGCTGGATCTCCAACTTCCTGACAGGAAGACCACAGGCGGTACGTCTTACCCTCACTCACCCTCAGCACTGGAGTCCCCCAGGGCTGTGTTTTGAGCCCCCTGCTGTATTCGTTATATGCCTACGACTGTGTGGCCACTTCCAGCTTCACCAACATCATCAAGTTTGCGGACGACACTGTGGTGGTGGGCCTGATCTCTAAC
>JAQMYF010025719.1:5500-15145 GCA_030014195.1 Neosilurus mollespiculum
AAAGCTCTTGTTGACACTGCTCTTAGGCTGCATTTAAGTATTTATTTAGGTGTTTATTAGCTTTTTACCTTTTGGGATCAGTTTTAAGCCGATATCTTCTTATCTTTACCAGATTAACTGTCTGTCAATCAACCAGATAAGGACAGCTGCCGTGACCAGGCACTGAGAGTTGGATGGATGTGTTTAAGTGAGTCACGTGACTCGTCACAGGTTAATACTACACATGCGAAGGAAGTTGGCGAGCAGGTCTGATGGAATTAACAATTTACAATAAGACTGGGTGTAATACGACACAGCAGAGCAGCTGGAAGTCAGTAAGAGCTGAAGATGCACAGCGGCAGGAGGCAGAGCAAGAGGTGCTGGCAGCGAAACGTGGGTGGGACGAAAAAGCCGAGCAGAGTCAAAGTTCTTCAACTTAAAAACTTTAGAACCATGAGTCCCAGGCTTTGCGTGAATAAGTCAGAGGAAATGAAGTCCGATTTTTTGACGTTTTCCGGCTTCCGTCACGTCAGTGTTCCTGCCGGTGCTGTGAATGTGAATGCAAATAGAAAAGAAGCCCTTGAAGGGATGTAGTGTTTGGGGGAGCTCCCTTGGGGGGTAGTTCCTCCCGATGAGTTGCCAGCACCATTTGGTCTAGAAACACTTAAAGAAGGCTAGCTACTTCCTGGGACCTAAACAGAACAAGATGACGTTTGAAACAGATTTGACATGGATGGATGTTAAAAATCTGATCAAATGGAGTAAATTATATAACTATAACCAGAACTAAAGACACATTCAGCTCTATTTTAATAGAGAGGCGTGGCTTAAACGGTACAGTCACCATACCCAGGGCTGCACGCAAGTCTACATACACGCGTTATAATAACAGAAATTTTTTGGGACGTGTTGGACAGATATTCCTGGGTCACCTTACTTGCTTTAAAGCTGGGGTTGGTAAATTTTTATCTCTATTTTAATTTCTAGCTTTTAGCTCAAACTATTATATTGGTAAAGAATGGTCTTTACACCCAGACAGCATTAATAACTCGAGATCTAAAAAAAACAAACAAAAAAAAAAAAAAATGCGATCACCGCCATCTTGTAAAGACACTGTCCAATCACGGTCCACTGGGAAATATCCAGGCAAATTCTCATATGTCTACCTGCACGTGCTTTGACCCTGTCGTGCACGAACCTTCAGTCAGAGCGATTGTGGATGGAGGTGGGGCGTGGCTTTGGAAGGGCCTTCAAGGACAGGGGAAGGTTTAGCTGGAGCCCTGAAGAGATACTACTTTCAAATTTTGCTAGCTTTCCAGATTACCAACCCCAGCTTTAATCAGCGTGCTCTCTCTACAGACATTCATTTATTATCCGAAACACTTACTCCTGCTAGGGCTCTTGGCCAACTCTGGGCAAAGGCAGGGTACACACTGTACCCGAAGGGCCGGTGCACACACACAGAAATACAACCATTCACACTCACAGTTAGGGGCAATTTAGAAAAGCCAAATAGCTTAATGTGCATGTCTGTGGACAGTGGGAGGAAACTGGAGCACCCAGAGGAAATCCATGCAAACTCCACACAGAAGGGGCCTCGAACCCAGGACCTTCTTGCTGTGAGCCAGACGTGTTAACCCCTACACCACCCTCTCCGTAGACAGCGTCCTGCGAATGAGGAGTAAACCCATCGTAATTTTGGTTCCATCTGTTTGCACTTGCAGCTCCTTTACAAATGGTTGACAGCACGTTGCCAGAAAACGTTCCTAGTTTTCTTCTAATTCTGTTTTTTAGCAAGTGGCACTGGATTATCGCTTCAAACGGGTGGTTTTTAGAGATATTAGTGAAATATGAAGCCAGTGTAAACACCTGGTTTTGCAAGAAATAGCTTTGTTATTGAAATTCTGTGGACCGCTACGAATGAAAGGGAAAGTTCACAAGAGGGTTAAAGCTCATTTCCTGCTCTGTGTTTGTGAAAAATACACCCGGTCAGACTGTGTAACAGGTTTTCTGATGAGCACAGTTCTGCCTTAAATACACTCCAGTTCTAGCTGAAGGATGACGCTTGTTGAGACGGAACACCTGGAAAGGTTATGATCCCCATGAAATAAGCAGATGTTTGCTGCTCATGGAAGCACCAGCGTCTGATCCGGTTCCTCCTGTACTGCTGATTCTCAGACACCAGATTAAAGATGATCAACATGGGCTCTGCTTGGGAGGCTTGAAAATCTTGTTTGTTCAGAAAAAGAGCTTATTAAAAAAGATTCCTGGGTATTGTGGTTAAGACTCTTAATCTCCCAAAAGGAAGAGAACGTGCAGTGAGGTTTAAGGGGAACGTTTATCTGCTTAAACACTCCGTTTGTGAGGAGGGTGAAGTCGCTAAAACAACAAAGCCAGCACTGAGAACAGCTGCCACCAAAGACCTTTTCCATACAGTCAATCAGCATGGGAAGGAAAACAGAGAAGCAGCCATTTTAGAAAAGAAATTTAATGTAGAATGTGGGCTGTGGAGGGTGTCGACTGATCTGGTGCTAAATACAGACTTGTTGGAGCTGCTCGAAAGCATAAAAATGCTCATGGAATATCCACGAAACACGTTAATCCCTGTTCTCATTCACTGCTGCTAACAATCCGTCCTTCACCAGCCTTTTCTTTCATATGTGCGATCGGACTATTGTTTGTGAATGGATATGCATGCGATTTTCAGTGTGCCTAGGGTTTTTTCAGAAGTTAACTATCTGTTTATATCTAGTTTTTCAGTTTAATATCTGTATACTGTTATTGTTGCCATTAACTTGCCTTATATGAACTGACAACTTCATGTCCTAGTCTCGCAATTTTTTGCGCTCTTGTGGGAGGGAAGGGCTTCAGCACTTTTCAGACAGGCTAATGCAAACTATCAAATGGATTTTCGCAGGTTTCAACTTTGAAACTGTAAGTAAAAACTACCTGATAATGAAAAAAATACATATGTACATGTCTAACAGGAGAGTTTGGAAGGCCTGCCTTTCATTTTACTTTATTGCATGAAGCAAAATAACGGACACTCGCCGTTTGTCACGGTCACCTGGAGCAGGCAGTGTCATCACACACAGTGTCATCACGCAAGTCAGTCTTGTTTTACTATTTCTTGTTCTTCCACGTAGTATATACTAAAACTGTGAATGAGTTGATTATGGCTTACTTTTGTTCCTGTGGTGTATATTAAAACTCTGAATGCTTTAAAAATACACCATGAGCTACACGGAGCGCAACTGACTGTCCTCCTGTATGGTTCGAATTTGTGAAAATAAACTATTGAAATCTAGTTTTAGTTTATTTTTAATGTTCCTATGTATGTACAGTATATACTAAAACAGTTATTCACCTTAATCTCGGTGGATGTTGTTGGATACACAATTTCAGTGACATCCACCTCGCCGTCAACGGATAATTGTTAATTATGAAATGATGCCTAGCATAACATTAGCTAACACTAGCTGGCATCGTTTTATGTTTTCTGTAATCAAGTTACGAATGATTCCCCTTTTGCAGATAGAAATTCAGCAACTGTGTTTTTCTTGTAACTCTCCAGCTTGGACTGGAATCATGTGACGAGCATGAAGTTTAAATATTATGGGATTATAGTGTAAAATGTCTGACTAGTGTCTGTGTGTTAATCTGTCAATGTAGTTTTTTTTTTTTTAATTCCCTGAACCCTGTTAATAACATTGTCCACAGACTGTGGTGGTGTATTTTTTCAGTAGTAGTAATCGATAGCTGTAAAGGTAAAATGTGACCGTTATCAATCCCTGATCTCTGCTCGTGTTTTTTATGACGTCACTCCGGATAAAGGTCTGGCCTGAGGCCATGATATTTTGGAATAAGCTCTAGATGGCAATTAAATAGGAGTGTCAGCACTTGTTCAATAATTAGTCAAATGATTATACAGATTATGTAAGAATTTGTTTTGCTTGCCAGGGTTACATAAATTAAGGCGAGAGCATGACATCTGACCAACTTCACAGGAAGGACACACTTTAGCCTCATTATGTCATGGATCATTTTTCTTTTGCTATCACGTCATAACACATCACATCTCATTAAGACGTTCAAACAACCTCGCTTCCATTAGCCCCATTCATCAGAAGGGATTTCCAGTTATGGTTAAAAAGGAAAGGTTAATCTTTTTTTGAAAAGACTGGACTGGGTTCAAGTTATCCACATGATTATTGTTTTCAGCTGAATTTAGAGGAAAATGCTCAGTTTAATGCCAGCACCAAATTTAATTTGAAAGAATATTTTTTTAATCATTTTTTGTCAAAATATATAGTTTATTAGTTTTAATTTTAAAAAGCAGATTTTTATTTATTCTTTTTTATTTATCATTAATGAAAACATTTATAATGATGGAAAACATTTGCATTCATTATAATATACACACACATACATATATACATATATATACACGCACACACACACACACACACACAGTAGTGTGCAGAGAAGATTATACACCACCACTTTGGTCCTAATAAAAAGAAGTATAAAATGACTTCTCTAGAATTTTTTGGTGAAAATGTATTGAACAATGCTGTTGTAGGCAACAAGAACCAAAAAAAATAAACTCATTCCGACAAGTATATTGAGGTAAAAGTATGGCTAATAAACAAACACTGAAAACACCAATATTTCAGAAAAATTGAAAGCTGTTGCAAATTAAATTTTTTTGACTTTTGCACAGCATGAATGATCTTCAATCCATATGAAACGGTTTAGCGAGTGAAGAAATAAATAAAAAAAGTGAACACTGTGCCTGAAAGGTTAAATGTTGTAATCAGAGTAAAGGGTGTTCACACTAGATATTGACTCTCAAAAAAAGAGAGACTGTTATTTTTGTTATTACTTTATATTGTTGATTGTTCACTTATTCTCATCAATATGATCCAATATTACATGAAATAAATACTTGAATAGTACTTGGTTTCTGATTTATCTTCATTTTGTTAAGTTGTATAAGTGTGCTGTATTTTTTTATTTCTTTACTCGCTAAACCATTCCATATGGTCTGAAGTTCATGATGGAGAAAAAATACGTTTAGCATAAGAGGAAATATGCAATAGACATGTCTGCACATAGGGATGGCAATAACATACACTTGTGCTATATATGTACATTAGGGTCATTCTATGCCAAATCAACCAGAGGCGCCCAGGTGACCGTCTCCGATTTTTTTTCCAAGTACCTCCATATGTCTGATAAACACATGCAAAATAGCTCTGCTTAATTCCTAATAGTTTCACAGAAATACATTTTTTGCATTTTCAAAAAGCAATATCTTGACAATAAATGCATGATGGGACCTGAAATTTGGTATGGACAATATGGCAATTTGTTAATTTGTAAGGGTTTTTTTTGTTTGTTTGTTTTTGTTTTGTTTTTTTTTGTTGAAAAAGTAGACACACCTACTGAGAAGAAGATACAAGGAATAGGCTTCATATTGTAGTATTTTATTTTTTGTTCCATATTTAGGTTGCTGTAACTCTGAGAATCTTCAACTGAGGAACTTGATTTTTTTCCTTACTGAAAGTCACTTAGTAAATATGTGAAATCTACAATATGAGGCTTATTCCTTGTATCTTCTTCTTAGTAGGTTTGTCTACTTATAAAATAAAATAAAATCGCAAATGAACAAAATGCCATATTTGTGATGGTATAAAAATGAAAATATGCAGATGATGTCATTTTTTAAAATTATTTTCTCTCCGTAGTCTTTCCAAATATCGTTCATACCAAATTTCAGGTCCCTACATGCATATATTGCCAAGATATTACCAAATGCAAATTCAAATTTCACTCGCAGGTATAATATTGGGGTTGAGGGTACCCTATCTGAAAGATGTATTTCTGTGAAACTATTAGGAATTAGGCAGAACTATTTTGCATGTGTTCATTAGACATATGGAGGTACTTGGAAAAAACTCATAATAATCCGGGACGGTCACCGCTGATTTGGCACGGAATGACCCATTACTCACTCTGCATTAATAACTGGAATCCTGTGACAAGCCAAAAAGCAAGATGCCAGGCAGTCATATCAGCTGCATGTTTTTGTCCCTGAGCAGGGGCCCTTATCGGGTGCTACCAATCAGCACCAGTTGGACCCGAGTCTTGCGTAGGCAGGGTCGACACTCCCTGAAGCGGTAGACTTGTACTACCCCCCGCTGCCTATTATATTATTATATGTATGTGTGTATTTACATATAGTATAATAGAAGTATATATCGGCAGCACAGTTGTTAGCACGTAGCATATCCTCAGGCTTGGGCGTATCTGTGTGGAGTTTGCATGTTCTCCCTGTCGTTGCAGCGGTTTCCTCCGGGTATTCCGGTTTCCTCCCACAGTCCAAAAACATGCACAGTAAGCTGATTGGCTGTACCAGTTCACACCTAGGTGTGGGTGTAAATAATCGTATGTGTGTCGGCCCTGTGATGGCCTGGCGAGCTGTCTGAGCTCCGCCCAGAGGGAAGTTATATATAATAGCATGCCTTTTATTCTTCTTGTACCGCCGTTATTTGGAAACAACTGAAAAAAAATAAAACAACTAAAAATTAAACACTTAGTAACCAGATAACGGAATGCTTTCGGCCGACGAAAATATCCGTTCCTGTTTTCACTTTTCACGGCAGGTGAAAAGGCGGTTTGTACATTAGCCGCTATGCTAACTAGTCACCTCCTACCAGAATGTGGTGAATTTAAAAAGAATCACATAGATATAATACTGTAAAGATGCATCTCCCGACTTTCATTTTGAGTTCCCAACTTTTATAATAGTGTAGCGTGTTAACCCCAAGAGAAATCAAAAATTGGGATTAGATTATCTGATGTTAGCTAGCATTAGCCTTGTAAAGATATGTTCTGCAGGTCAGCTCCACCTCCACCTCCACCTTCAGCTTGGGAATGCTTTATTCATGATAAAATATACTGATGCGTAAACCTCAAGTAAAAGTCATCTAAAAACTTAGTCCTTAGCATTAGATTGGAAATGTCAAGATTATTATTTTTTTACATGATGTCAAGCTTTGACTGAGTCTACAGGAACTGGACCATCGAGCTTCTCACTCAGATGTCAGCAATGTTTAAGCTGTAATTTAACATCCAATTAAAGTCAGGGCATGTTAGAAATACATGGACAGTCCAAGCACGTCAGTGAACATTCTCCACCTCATATCCTTTGCATTCCAGTAATGCCTACAACACCTACAGTCATGTTCTTCTTGTTTTCTTATAGAATGTACGCAAGTTGGAAAGTTCAAGCTCAATCAAAGCTCTGAATTGTTTTGGTTTCTGCGTTCGATGATACACACACTCCGTTGAGTGTAAAAGTAAGTAGAGAATGATATTGCCTTGCCGGTAAAATGACAAGATTGCATCAGGTCATGTGTGCAGAAGTTTGTGCGCCCCCAAATTTCAGTCCCATGTTACATAACAACTAAAAGCCCTTCAGTTAAAGCAGGGTTTGTTTGTTATTTTTAGTGTGTGATCAGAGGTTATTATTTATTACATGATAACTTCAGAGCACAGTGGTTTATGTTTGAGTCCTTTTTATTCACCTGCTTGTTCTTCAGGGTGTGGCATCGGTCATACACCCGGTTATGCTACACTTCCCGTGGTTTTTGTGTCTCGATATGCTTTAGGACACCCACACAAAACCATGACACTTTACAGGTTCCTTTTAGTACATGGATCATTTTATGCAACGCAGAACGCCGCCATTCAAGACGATATCGCTGCCTGAGAGGTGCGTGTTTAAAAATTTAGGTCGCACATTATTTTATTATTATTTCCTTGGTAGATATTACTGGTCAATCAGTGAGGATTAAAACGAACCGGCTACATGCGGTTCTGGGAAAACAATCAACAACAGGATGCTTGTAGTGAAAGTGAGCCGTTGTAGCCAGATGTTATGCTACCTTCGGTTGTTTACACTGAAATGGGTAAAGTCATGTAAATAAAGGTTGTGGGTGTTTTTCATGGCAAGCCAGCATTCCAATACTGAGACAACAATGCTACGAGCCACCTGAGTATACCAGCATTGCTCCCAAAACAGAAAATGACGTTGTTAGCCGTACACATTTACACTACGCTTTAATTGCAGTGTGTTATGTTGGAGAGAAAGTGAAGAGAAATAGTTCATGCTGGTCAGGGTTGCCAGATTGGGTTGGGTGTCGTCCTTTATCTATCTGATTATTCCTTAAAATATGTCACAAGACTGCGATGGCCTGGCGAGCTGTCCGGGGTGTACTCTGCCCTCCCCCAGAGTCGGCTGAGATGGGCGCCAGCCTCCCCGCGACCCTAATTAGGAATAAGCGGTTCAGAAAATGACATGACATGACATGACATATGTCACAAGAACCATAAGCATGACAGGATTGTTTCAGACGAAATCTGATTAAATAACATTTTTTATTATTATTATTATTCATAAATTACACCAAGTTGGGTTCTCTCCGTGCATATTTTCTCACAATCCAAACAAGGCTGTCTCTTTTACACAAACGTTGATCTTGGCGCTGGTACTACCGATCTTTCCGGAACAAAATGACACACCTTTCCAGATTCAAACCTCATAGACAAAGGGAGAGAACACAATTTTGTTTTTCCAATAACAGCGTGTCATGGTGTATTTTTTTTTTTTCCTCCCTTGTAACCAACAATGGCTTTTTTAATAGATGAAAATGCCTCACAGCAAGAAGGTCCTGGGTTCGAATTCCAGGATTGGGTGTTTCTGTCTGGAGTTTACATGTTCTCCTCGTGCTTGCATGGGTTTTCTCCGGGTACTCCGGTTTCCTCCCTGTGGAGGTTAGCACATCTGCCTCACATCAGGAAGGTCCTGGTTCACAGTCTAAAGAAAAGCACATTAGGCCTATTGGCTGTTCCAAATTGCCCTTAGGTGTGAGTATGAATGGTTGTATGTGTTTGCCCTGCGATGGACTGGCAAGCTGTTTAGGGTGTACCCACCTTCACTCTTTGTCGGCTGAAATAGGCACCAGCGGCCCTGCAACCCTAATAGGATTAAGCAGTTTGGCAAATGACGTCTATTCTGTAAGACAAGTTCAGTATTCTTTTTGTTACACCAGCTGTAAACAGTTTGGTTTGAACATGCTATGATCTGATTGGTCCACTTTCTCACGACAGTAATCTTGAATCAAAACGAAAACAAAAAAATGTCAAAAAAGTCAAAAAGCCGCATCATCACGCTTTAAAATGGAGAGATGGGCCATAAACCATTGTTTTAGATTGTTTTTAGTTGTGTTTCTGTGTAATATTTACTAAAACACCTTCAGAGATCCTGATGCAGTGTGTACTAAACTGTAAGTGAGCAGGATAAGCACACCTGAGAAATGCACAGAGCTCACCTGAACTGCTTCGGTCAGGGTTAAATATGCAAATAAAATCTATAAAAATCTCACTTTGGTTTGCTTCTCTTTATGTTTTATGTAGTATATGCTTAAAGTCTTAGACACCATTACCAGCTCGCCACCTGCATCCATTATGATTTAAAAATTATATTAAAAAATACTGAATCAGCACCTCCAAGTCCAAGGCCATGCACCCTCTGGGTCTGGAATGAGGTCCTGCCCCAAGTGGAGGAGTTCAAGTATCTCGGGGTCTTGTTCACGAGTG
>JAQMYF010026656.1:0-15083 GCA_030014195.1 Neosilurus mollespiculum
TTCTCATCGGCCCCCGAATCGATGAAAGCCTGGATGGAAATAGCTTTGCCCTTGATTAGCAGAGATACAGCAGTCAAAGTACGAGGAGAAAAATATGTGCATGAGTCTCTGCTTACCCGTGCACTCCTTAAGCCCAGTGAACCGGATCTCTTGGCCGAAAAAGAATCTGCTCGATGGCCGGTTTGCCCGCAGTAATAGCATGATCCCATCCTCTGGCAACGTTGGCGCTCCTCCGGGCTTAACTTGGCCCATCCCAACTGCATGGGCTCCTTCAGGACGGGAGGGGGCACTAGCTCCGCGTTGGGCGGCGAAAACACCGGTGAACCAGGGCGAAACTCTCGGCGCACAAAGGTCCCCCTAGTGGCTCAGTGCCGATGCGACTCCCTCTCCTGAAGCCGCTTATCGATTCGGATCGCCAGGTCCACAAAGTCCTCAAACCCGGCGGGAGTTTCATTAGGGGCGAGGTGGTCCCGGATCTCCTCGCCGAGCCCGCTGACAAAGGCGTCCTTTATGGCCGCGGAATTCCAGCCGCTGTCGTCGGCCAGAGTGCGGAACTCAATGGCGTAGTCGATCACCCTCCGAGAACCTTGTCTTAATCCGAGCAGCGCCCTGGAAGCATCGCAAGCCGGGGAGGAGTGATCGAACATGCGCGTGAGTGTTTCTTTGAATACTTGGCAACTTTGACATACCGCTGTGCCTCGAGCCCATTCCGCTGTGGCCCACACCGCCGCTCTTCCTGACAGGTGGGAGATCATGAACGCCACCTGAGCCTCAGGGGGACAGGGGACGCCGGCATGGTCGGCGGAGGTGAAAGCAGCCGCTCCAGACTCGCAGTTATCTGGCGCAGCTGCGCGCTCAGCAGATTCACCTGCACGCACACGTCCTGATGAAACTGGTCCTGGCGGTCCGCGAGCTCCTGCACTCCCATGGCTAACGTAGATGGTTGGGTCTCATGGGCTTTGATCTGCAGTTCCTGTGATTTAAGCACTTGGCTGATCGGATCTCTGTCCGTTGGGTCCATGTCTGGCCAGATCGTAATGTTACGCCGGTACCATGAACAGATAGACCCAAACGCAGGACAGAGACGATAAGATCAGGATAAAGTGCAAACAAGGATCCTTTATTAGAACACGGAAAACGTGGAAACATGAACACTATGGAATAACGGCTCGATCGTGGCGCGGGTGCAAGAAGCACTATCCTCAAAGACGGCACAAGCTCTCCCCGTGAATACGCAGCGCTCATTCAATGACGGCCCAAGACGATCCGGCGATCGGGACAAGGTAAGCAGCCCCCTTTTATCCTCTGGTGGGGATGAGGAACAGGTGAGCGAATCAGGGTGGAGCCTGTAATCAGAAACACACGGGAGAGGAGAGCAGATCAAACAAACAGACATGACTAAGTCCTACGGTGGGACCTCACACAGGCACTCTTTAGACCTTTAATAGGAACGCCGCCGTCTAGACCCTCTACGGACCCTCTTCTGCGAGGTAATTGGACAACCTCCCCGGTCCTGTCAGCAAGACATGCACACGTAAGCTACAGGGCATGGGCCGCCAGCGACTACTAGAAGACTGACGGGACAAAGAACATAGCCAGTGGCCAGTATGACTATCCTCATCCTGATTGGCATTCTAACACTTGGGGCAGGGTTACCCGCACAAGCACATCCACACACCCACACTCCCGGATGCTAGACGAATATCATATTGTGTTTCTGTTATATTGTGTTTCTGTTCTTAATGCTGAATTGTTTTTCACTGAACTCTGTGTAATTTGTTCTGCCTGTTTGATAGAAGGAACATTTTGCTTTTTTTCCCTTTGACGCACCTACATACACACACACCACAAGTGAAGCAGATGTTCTTGCTTATCTTATGGTACACCGCATATTCCAGGGGTTCCAACCGATACCCCATAACCCTGCATCGGAATATTTTCCCTGGTCTAATAAGTAATGTATACCCATGTTTTTAGGGTATTCAAGGGGGGACTGAAGGGAAAAATACACTAATACAGTATTATGAGACCACTAATTTAGCATGACATTAGTAATGAGTATTTAGTGGACGAACTTATGTGTTTCATGACCTAAATTGATTAAAGGCTGTTTTTGTCTTGAGTGAATGTTTTGAACGTGCAACACACAGCACGTCTGTTAATCCAAATGTTCTTGACATAGTTGATAGACAAGTCCTTGTGTGGCACTGTTATTCTGTTATTCTGTCTCTAATCATGCAACTGCTGAGTCTAGCAAGGTTTCAGATGACCACCTGTCTCTTGTTTCCCTTTTCTGTTTAAGGTCATATATCATATATGGAATTGTTTTCTGTGTCTGTTAGAGGAGCTGTTTTGGCTGATCCAAGGCTTCCTCGCTATCCTGATTTATAAAAGACTGTTACACCCATGCATAGCGGAACAGCTTCTAATAAATTGATCTTGTTTTGCATTCTGTGTCCTGGTTCCTTTGTTACAAGTCTCTCCTGGGCCCAGAGACGAGGAGGGAGAGGAGAGCAGAGGGAGAACGAGAAGGACTGTATTGGGGTTCTCCCAATTGCCTAACAGTTAGCATGGTTAGCATGTCTGGTTCATAAGGTCCTTGGTTTAAGTCCCAAGCTCGGGCATTTCTGTGTGTAGTTTGCATGTTTTTACTGTTCTTGGGTAGGTTTTCTCCGCATACTTCAGTTTCCTCCCACAGTTCAAAGACATGCACCTTAGGCTGAACTTATGCTGTTCTACTGACCCTAGGTGTGAGCGTGAAAGTGAATTGTTGTGTGTTGTGTGGTGTGTTGGCCCTGCAGTGGTCTGGTAAGCTGTTTAGAGTGTACCCCGCCTATGCCCAGTGTTAGCTGAGAGATGTACCAGCCTCCCCACAACTCTAGTAGGATTAAGTGGTTCAGCATATGAATGAGTGAATGATTAGCAGAGCTCCTGAGCAGGGCCCCACAGGCAGAGAATTTGACATTGATTGCTGTCCTGTGAACATACCTGACTGATTTGCATCATCACCAGTAGCAATTTAAAATAATATTAATATTAATAATAATAATAATAATAATAATAATAATAATAATAATAATAATAATAATAAATGTATTTATTCCTAAAGAAACTTAAATGCTTATACACCATCGCTTAAACATGTACACAATAAAAACACATAATCTAACTCAACTAACAAAATAACAGCAAACACTGATGGGAACACGAAACATGAACTCCTTAAAGGGGAGCTATAATGCTAGATTAAATTAATTTTTACCATAATTAGCACTAATTTATTGCACAATTAAACTTGATTTAGAAGAGATACAACACCCAAGTAATTAATAACTTTTATTAACTTAAAATAAGTTTTTACCAAAGAAATGGGTGGCACTATTTTTGCCTTGCAAACGCTCCTTCACATCAATACATGGCAATTATTCCATTATTGTATGTCCAGGAACAAACAGCAGGTGTTCCTCTTCAGCATCGGCCAAATTTTGCCGCAATCTCACCAATCTTTGTTTTCCTGCCTCTCCGGTTTGGCTACGAGGTAGCTTTTTTATTTTTTGACCGCCGGTTCAATACTTGGGCCTGGTGCTTGTTTTCTGGGTTTCCTTGCCTCATCCACCCTCTCCCTCACAACAGTCGCTGACCATATTGGCCATACATATATCTCTGTATATCCCTGTAATATAGATCCAACAAGTGAAAACTGTATTTAATTTGGATATGGCAAAAAAAAAAAATGTGTACTGGAACTGCATGCACCACCTCCTGATCACCATTTTATTGTTGTTGTTGCCGGTTTTGTGTTTGGGTCATGCTAATTTATTATACATTTAGGAATTGTAAATCAACATTTTTTTTGCAAAATTTAATGCCATCTAATATTAAATTATGTCTACAATCCTATTTATATTAATGTGAAATACTGCCCTCTGTCAAAAAGCAGTGAATACAGCATCCCCCTTTGAACAAGTAAACTAACAAATTAACTTGGATATCAGCTAGTGAAAGGAGGCAAAATGAAAACCCAGTGTTAATTTTTCCTGCTTTCTCTCCAGAGTGTAATCGGAAAACAGGGGGAAGAATTATTTATTTCCTGCAGGGCTGAAGTTGATTCAGCCCTTATAAGATCTGCACTACTCTTACAAATTAAGGATGCAAAGGTTTCAATTTGTCAACCAATAATTTCTTATATATTTATGTTTCAACTCTACTGGCAGTATCTTCCAAAACTAGCAGATTATTCTGAATACAGGACTGAAAATATGTAGTTTTTGTAAACTAAGGGCATCAAGTCAAGAATAAAAGTATTATATTAGATATAAATAGGCTACAAACCTCTTTTAAAAGACAGGTTTTTCTCAAGTTTAAAACAATCAGAAATATTCTAGGATGTAAACCTTTACATAACCTGGTTGCTTAAATATGCACATGTTGAAACAAGAAGCACCTTTTGATTTTATTACACCACTCAGTATTTTTGGCTAAAAGTCATTAGCTGGTCACATGCCAACTTCTCTTGGAATCGATCGATAGATGGATAAATAGATAGTGTCCTGGCAAAAAGTGTCCAGTTCATGACGCAAGAGAAATCCATTTTTCAGGTGTTTATTTAGCCTTTAGGAAAAGAAAAGCATACAGTCAATCACACAGAAGAAATTGTTCCAAGATAAAAACCTCGGATGTTGTCTACCAGCTTGCATTGGCTTATAATGTATTGGTAATGTATATGGCTTATATTGTATTGGTCTATCATCCTCTAGCTTTTGACTCTGATTGGTCCCTCATGATCTCATATCTCAACATGTCTCAACAAGTATCGACATGTCTCAACATGTCCCGAGCTGACCTTGAAGCATAGGCTCGACACCATCCAGCCCCCCCTACCCCCATCACTTAGTGCAGCCATTTTGTTTCTTTTCAAGGTCTGACATTTTGTTCCAATCTCTGGTAGAAGTTCATACTGTCTTCTTAGTTTTAACTGTTCTTTTTGTAAAATTCTTTTAGAACGACAGAAGCATTTTTTTTACCTGCTTTACATGTTTCAACTACTTTCTGTAGTCATAGTCATTCTGAAGATGACTACAGGAAGTAGTTGAAACATGTAGAGCAGGTAAAAACATAATGCTTCTGTCGTTCTAAAAGAATTTTACAAAAAGAACAATTTTGTTCCAATGTTCCATGTTCAAGGCCAGCCAAACAATACTTGTACAGCTTGGAATGGCCCAAAAATAAAATAATAAACTACTCATACAATAGTCACATAAATCATTCAATAATCATATAGTGCAGTAAATCATACAATTGCTCTTCTAGGTATAATCATTAACAATTTAAATATACAGTTCATTAGAGACACTTCATTGGACAGTTCTCCATTTCAGGATTACAAATGTCTTTAAATAAATGAAATATGATCACTCATTCCAAAGCTATTACAATTTCTACATTCATATTCCTATTCATGTTGATGATTAATTCCAATGCGTGATAGGGAAGTTGAGCAATTTGCAGAAGATTTATGGAGGACCAAATATATGACATTTCAGACCAGCAGGCCATAGGCCTTCCACAGTTCATGGGTCCAAAACACACAGTGCCCCTCAGTGGCGCCTGATACTCCGATTTCCTCCACTTCGATCGATCGATCGATAGATAGATAGATAGATAGATAGATAGATAGATAGACAGATATTTTTGCAATTATGAGGGAAAGTATGTGGTCCAAATCCAGGACTGTGATAGAAAATACAGAAGGGCTACATATAATTTTTCTTTAAACATCAAAGGCTGATTTATAACTTGTCACACAATCATGTTGCCAAAATTTACTGCATTACAGCACAGCCCGAGTTTGAGGTTACACTGTACGAATGACAGACATAATGTAGGAACACAGACATAATGTTGTTTTGTGAAGTTCTGGGGAAAAGAAAACCAAGTGTGTTTAATTATAAATTAGTACATTGTCGCTGTAAACATTTTAGATATTTTTTTTTACTTATTTTTCTTTAAAAATACGGGTCATGGCTTTAGTATTAAATCACCTAACTTTAAAGCTTATTTTTATACCATTAATCTTCATTTTGGACACCAGTGGAGCAACCAAGTCCACAGTTCTTTTGGAAGCTTCTATCCTTCCTTTCCCTGAAATAATGATTTTGAGTATGTGCACTGAATGGCCTGTTTGGCTTCCTCCTCCCCTTTATGATCCTTAATGGTCACCTGAAAGCTCAATGATGGGGATGGGGGCAGTAAGGAATGGTGAATGTAAACAGTTGTGCATGTGTTGGCCCTGCAGTGCTCTAGGGAGCTGCTCTAATGAGTATACTTGATTGCCCCTAGGTGTAAATGTGAGTGTGAATGTTAGTGAGTGTTGGCCTTGCAATGGTTTGAAAAGCTGTTCAGGGTGCACCCTGCCTTCGCCCAGAGTTGGCTGTGATGGGCCTCAGCCTCACTGTGACCCTAATAGAGGGTTTGGAAAATGAAGTGAAAGTACTCTGCTTGAATTGTGATTGTTCTGTTCTCAGACAAGTTAGAAAAGAAAGTTATTTATTCTAGAACAATGACATTGTCTACCTTTAAGTAGTGTTAAGCAAAATGTATTTAGAAAGGTGTATGCTTTAAAATAAGACTTTAAACATAAATAAATGGATAGTATTATATAATAATCTCTCACTCATCTCTCGGGTCTCAGATCAGTCAGAATAGTCATATGGTGCTCTAGGTTAATATGTTCTGCATAGTTTGACAGTTACTAGGTAGTACTAACTTTTATGACTTTAATGACATACACACTCATAACTTATCATACATGCCTCTAGTTTTAAATAGAGTTCAATTACTTGTTGTAAAGGCTTGCTCTGCTGAGGGTTGTCAAGTATGTTGCATATGTTTTGATAGTGGTATTATACTGTGTACTGGACAGTCCTCTGTGTTGGAAGTTTGTACAGTACTTTGTTAACATTTCTATTCCTTTATTCAGAATTTAAAATATTTCTGTATTTTTCTTTTTGCATGTTGCGTTTGTGTAAATCATGAACAAATTCCATGAAAAGGAGTCAGACAAGCTAATGGGCATAGAAGACTCTCAAATTCTTGAACAAGACAGTCTTTGCCTCTGTAAATCTGTCAACTTTTATCGAGTGTGTTGTTTGCATAGCATCTGTGTAATGATGTACATTTTAAATTATGCTGTGTTTTGCCCATGTTTGACTGCAAACATATGATGTCTCTGCTAGAGGTTAAAGGTTATACATTGGGAGAGCATCAATTTGGATGGAGATTCTATTTCATGTGCATTTTCAAACACACATAACCAATTGATTAGCTGGAAATGCTTTGAAGAGGATAAAGATTTGGGACCAGAGAGAAGACTGGGTTCACATCGTCTGATCACTGGAGAGGGTGGATTGACTCAGACTTTGTGAAACACGGCCCCATACAAGATCACATGTACTGTAATTATTCTGATTTATTTAATTAAATTACTAAATTGGCAACTGGTTGAATCTGCTTGGTCTTTCACACATCAACAAATACGAGGAACCAGTGAGGCCTAGAGAAGATGGTTCCATCATGGTACAACTTTAAGTGCTGAATTTTTTACTTCGCCAATAAAATTTGTCACTATATTTTCTTTTTCATCACCATTTAACTGTGTATAAATTTTCAGAGCTTTTCTATGATAACAAACACTGGCAATAGACATGATCCTTTTACACTTGCTCTTACTATGTTTTCCTCTTGGATGTGTGAGTTCCTCACATTTGTATCTTAAATCAAAAACCTTATCTTGAAGATGCTTCAAAGCCAGATTCAGGATAATATTGGTTAGGGGAAAGCCAAGCTGCAAATGCCTGAGATCATCAGAGCTTTTGACTTTAGGAAGTACGTTGTCCAGAATGCTAAAATCTGGTGGGGGAACTGAAGGGTCCATTTTAAGTTTACAGAGGGCTTCTGACAGGAACAACCAACTGATTTTTTGTTCACCCTTATCAATGGTCATTCTGTGCACAGTGCAAAGATTTTCATCTGTCTTCCCTTTAAAAGAAGGGGTAATGAATGCATTGAGGCGTTTGGCCAAAATATGGGAAAATATCAAATAGTCCACATTGAAGATGTGTCTGTCTTCTAAACTATAAGACTCATTAAAAGAAGTATATAGACGTTTGGATTTTACCATGTTGTTGAAGTGTAGCTTTAAGATTTCTGTCAATGAGCAGCGATACTTCTTATACGTGTAGACATGCAATTCATCAGGTCTGTGTTCTTCTGAATCAGGTAAAGATTTGATTGCATTCAATATTTCTGCTCCACTAATCTTCCCTGCTCTCGGGTCAGAAGTGTATTTATGTTCTCTTAACAGTGCAGCAACATTTGGGATTTTATTTTTATTTTTCGTACAAAGTGTGAGTGTTAGGACAAGAGGATAATGATCAGAAATTTCCTGTGGTTGAACTGTATTGTTCAACACCTGTTTCATTTTGTCCTCTGGCATGAAAAACATGTCTAATCTGGAGTAACTAGGATTCTGACGACGTGTAAAGCCATCTTCAGTGGGGTGTAAGTATGACCAGCTGTCTTTGAGATTCAGAGAAACAGTAAAGTCTTCTAAAAGATTCCTAAACTGTGAATGCCTGAATGTTTGCTTTGAAGATTTTCGGTCAAAACTGGGATGTAAAACTGTGTTGAAATCACCTCCAACCACTAGTACACCCTCGGCTGTTTCTGATAAGTACTCTTTCAGTCTACCCAAGAGAGTTCTGTCTTCCTTATGATTGTATACATTAACAAGAGTGTACAGTTCACCATACAGATAACAGAAGAGCACAATATAGCCTCCACTGCAGTCCTCATCATGACATATGTACTCAAATTTTATGCCCCTCTTTATTAGTATTGCAACTCCTTTGCTTTTAGGGCTGTGCACGGTAAAGAATACATTCCAACCATCCTGTTCAACTTTTTTAAAGATTTGGTAACATTTTGGTCCAATATGTGTCTCTTGTATAAAAACAATATCTGCCTGGAGGGTATTAAGGCTGTCCAACACTTTCGAAATCTTTTGGCGTGACTTAGATTTTGCTTTGCCTTTTATACCATTTGTGTTCCAGGTGACAAAACATAGGTTTCTATATTCTGCTTGTGATGTCATTGTTGATGCCTTAACTTCTGTAAGATAAATATAGAAAATGAAACATGGTTGTTTAATGTTATTTCTTTCTTTTTTTGTGTTGTATTTTTAAAAGCAAAGAAATCATAGTTTCAAATATTAATTCCAAACTAAATATTATATTATAATACTTACCTTGTTGGGAATGTACCTTGTTCTCAGTAATCACCTGGTGATACAAATGAATGAAATATTGAAATAAATATCTAATAAACTATGAATAATTAATTGTTTAAATTTACAAGAACTATTATAGATAGTAAAAAAATGCACATGTTGTACAAAATATGTTGGGTATCAGCTGGGCAAATTGTTTTTTCTTACATAATATACTACAAAAAAAGTGACTGCAACAAATTACATGTTTAATGTTTTTAGGAAATAGCTTCCGTGAAAATGAAGCAGAGCACTTAAACACATTTATGCGCAACTTGCATAGGTCCATGATTTTATAAAGGAAAAGAAAAGTCTTCATACTGTTAAGCACATTATTGAAAACTACAATGTGTAATGTCATGGTGATCACTTTCACAAACAACCTGCAATCATTCATTGATCCATTCATTGATATTTATTTATTGTCAATCAAATTCAGCAGAGTTAAGACAGAAAGGACTGATACATTTGATTGAGCTCGACATGAAAGCTGTGTAGTTGTGTTCACATACACCATAACACAGCCACAGGACATTGTAAATCATCACATAGCAGATCTAGGAAATTAACCTGACATTACCTCAAAGGCAAAACAAAATTAGAATTTTGAATTATTTTCATAATCGCACCATACAGATCTACAACTACAGTATGTTTTCCACCACAAAATATGTGTGCACCCACAATGGTCCTCAGAATTTGGTAAAGTTTTTGTTGTGGACCTGTTGTACACCTGTTTATATATATATATATAGTATTAACTATAGGGAGGCCATGGTTAATCAAGAAATGCAGACACCGGTGTTCAATATTGATGCTCCTTGATCACTTGATCTTAAAGTCAGACATAATAGCCCCACAGGAATATTTTATATTAATTTTATATCTAGGATGGCACTGTGGCATATTGGAAAGCACATCTGCCTCTCAGACCAAGAAGGTCCTGGGTTCGAGTCCCGAGTTAGGGCACTTCTATGAGGTGTTTGTATGTTATCTCTGTGCTTGTGTAGGTTTCTTCCAGGTTATCCAGTTTTCGCCCACAGTCTAATGGCATGCACATCAGGCTAATTGGCTAATTAGGCTAATTTGCCCATGGTGTGAGTGTGAGAGTGAGTGGTTGTGTGTGTTGGCTCTGCGATGGCCTGCCAAGATGTTCAGGGTGTTTTCACCTTCAGGTGGGTTTCCAGTGGGTCATCCAGTTTACTCCCACAGTCAAAATACATGCTCATTGGGCTTATCGCTTATTCTGGATTGCCCCTTGGTCTGAGTGTGAATGGAAGAGCAATGTGTTGGTCCTTTTTTGCATGAAATTTGGAAAAGTTAATTATGTGTGGCTCACTTTTACATGACACTTGAGGGGTATTGATAAGGGGCATTGGCCTTAACTCAAATATATTGAACAAAAGTGTTTTTTTTTTTTTATTTTATTTGGGTTACACCATTTTTTTTTACTTTTCCCTTTGGTTTGTTCAAGCCCAAGCAATGTTTTCATGACTAATGCTTTTAACAATTATATAACTATTACAGACAGGGTTTTTTTTACAGAAAAAAAATTTATGTCACCGGATAGGGGTGGGGGGATTGCCTTCCTCTCACTTTTCTCATCCTTTCGTCTTAAAATCTGTTGCAAAGGGCTAGGGGTCATATTGTCCAAGCTGATGGAGGAAGAAGAGTTTTGGAGCTCTGTGTTGTACATCAGCCACAAGCTCTCAATGTGAGAGAGTAAGTACAGCAAGTAGGATCAAGTAGGAGTGTCTGGACAGCAGTTTGTGTTCTGTCCACAGCTTATTTAAATTTCTTCACCGCATGTACCTGCCTCTTCAGCCCTTCAAGTTCAAGGTGGACTGCAGAACATGGTCAAATAATGGGGCAGATTATCTCTCCTGCTGGGGGGAGTTAGATGCAGTTGGATGGTGAGGTTATTTGGCAGCAAGGGCATGATAGAGCATCATGATAGAGCATCAACTGGTGAGACAAGCAACTGGTAAAATTTCACCACATATCAGCACAGCCAGTATTACAGTAGGTATTACAGTAGCAGAGCTCCCATTAGCATGTGGCCTTGCTGGATTCGCACACTTTTTTTTGTGCCCCCCCGCATACATTAATCTTTGAGGAGGGAATCTTCCTGCAAAAAAACAAGTGTCAACTCGGTTGACCAATCAAAATAAAGAATTGTGCATAGCCCGGCCAATCAGCAATATCTGCTGACATAAATTTTTTTTCTGTAAAAAAAACCCTGCCTGTAATAGTTATATAACTGTGAATGGGTTTAATAACAAATGGGAATTGCCCCTTCTCAGTCAGGCATACATTATAATTGGTTATCTTAACAACTCCTAGATCCAGTGTATTTTTTTAATAATGCCTCCATGTCAACAAACCATATTTAGGTACATAAACAATCCCACATTCACCACTACCACTGAAAACAACACGGCTGAAACTGATACAGTGGGCAATTGGGTTGGTGCACACCAAGATGCTGTTGACCATGAAGCTGTGAGTAATGTATTTCATTGCTAATGAAATACTAATAATGTAAGATAAGTGACAATCATATTATGTTTCCACATTACTTTTGTTAATGATGCATCCATCCTGTATGTAAATGAGATAGGATTTCCCTGCAGTATCAACAAATGAATGTGATTGAAGGGGCATGCTTAGTGCTGTTTTCTTTAATAGCTGGTAGAGATATGTCAGTTTTTCGAGTTCAACTGTTTTTCATGTTAATCTCTGTTAGTACAGACTGGGACAAGAACATGAAACGGACAGCCAAGATAAGTTGTGACTAAACACTAGCAAGGGTCTAGTCATGTTTTGGGGGAGAGAGTACAAGTAAAGCATATTCGCTGCTTTGACTCAGCGCAATGTTATCTCAGGCAGTTAAGAGATTTCCAGGTGCAAGAGAGAGAATTTTTAACCTACAGACTCGAGTTCGATGCCTCGCTTATTTTAACTGTCTAAGAGTTTATACATTTATTTCCTTTTGTTTGTATAAGTTGTCTTGGTGAAAAACACAGACACGACATATGTTAAACTTTGTTGAACAACCAAGTGGCGCATCAGATTTCACTCTGAATCAAATTTATAGTCCTGATGAATCTGCAAAAGACAAACAGGACAAAAATGCAGGCAGAAATAGCAGAAAGTAAACAACTGTAAGCCAGCATCACCAGATAACATGAAAACCAGTTAAACTGGAACAAATGGTTCTCAGTGGGAACAATCACAAGATGTAGAATCAGAGGGAAAGAGTAGTGACTGGAGTGTTTTCAAGAAAATGGTGGGGAATATCATGAGTCAATCATGAAAATGAAAGTGCAAAACCAAGCATCCATGAACACATGAAGTATGAATTTAAACTTTATTCTTGTGAGAAAATGCTGGATCCATCATTGTGCCCTTATCAGTGGTGGACAAAAAACTGGGTGAAGTGGTGGGCAGAAGTACCCAAATGTAATATATAATGGTATATCATAAGTTTTAATAAACATGCATAATTCAAGTCCACTTCAAAATGTTATGACAAAGGGGGACACCCCCCCCCATTTCTAAATTGCTAGTGGAAGCTCTGAGTAGGTAATATTAAAACCAGATAACTACCCAGATCACTTGTCCAGCTATAAGCTGTTATCTCCAATCAACGCAGACTGCAAAATTATCAGTAAATCATTGCTCACCAGAATAGAAAATTGACATCTGTAATTTATGTTGATCTGACAGGTTTTATCAATGGAAGAATGCATACAATAACACACATAGGCTATTCAATGTGTGTTACTGTATGCATAACAGAGGAAATAATAATAGCTTCGTTTTATGAATAAAAAGCTTTTGATTAATTTACTGCTCTATACAAATTTGGATTCGAGAACCCAAGATTGGAAAAAGAACCCTTTACCACTCACCAAAGCATCGTTACAACCAACAGGTCATCAGAAATGTGCTGTCCAACTGTACATTCTATTTGCACTACCTCAACCGATGCTACTCTGTACATCATTTCATCTCATTTTAACTTTATTTAATTTTTCATATTCCATATAATCCTTTTCTCTCTTTCTTTCGGCGCCCGTTCATGTTTTGTCTTGTTCTTTTCTTTTTAGTACTGTTGTTGCACTGTATTGTCTGTAACAGTCTTGCACTGTTTGCACATAGATGCACACTTTGGACTTTATGTGGCTAGGACAAAAAACTGGTCCTAGGTCTGTGTTGTTTTTGTTGTACGTACTTTGATTGAATCCTTGTTGCATGTTTATGTGGCATGTGGTCCTGGAGAAACGTTTTTTCGTTTCACTATGTACTACATCAGCTATATGCGGTTGAAATGACAGTAAAGCTTCTTGAATCTTGAATCTTACATGATGTAAGTTTGCTGGCCATGTTGGTATAGTCTTTATTCTCAAAACAGTGCTAACTTATTAAATGTGTACAAAATAAAACACTTTCTTTTCCTTATTTTATCCAAGTGTAATCAGCATGTTACATCTGACAATGTATGATTAAGAACCCAAAATAGAAATGCTACTGGTGCTGGTAATGTACATGGTTTTCCAAGAACTTTGTGGTTACAAAATTCTGATGTGGTTATATGTGGGTATTACAGTAAAACAATGTCCTATAGTCAAGTCAAGTCAGTTTATTTGTATAGCGCTTTTTACAATTGACATTGTCACAAAGCAGCTTTTCATAGTAAAATTAAATTAGGGAGGAATATAAAAATTCTCTACAACCCCCTACACATCCCTAATGAGCAAGCCCACCTATACTGTTTACTGTTACATTATTTCTTGATATTGATGTATTTATTGCTTCAAAAGTTCTATATTCACTAAAATAACACTTTGTCATTCCCTGTAACATAAAATAATAATTTTAACGTAATTATTAAAGTATTTTCCCATTTTCTACCGATTTCAAATTTCACAGGACTACAGATGCCTGTGAAACGATTCTGAAAATTTCAGACCACTATTTTTTGTTGTTCAATAGTTATGGAAGCTTGAAAATGGTTGGAAATTTAAAATCCATATTTTGGTCACAATTTTAGGGTTCCCCCTGCCTACTTCAAATGGCCATAACTTTAGAACTATTTACAATAAAGCCTTGAAATTTTGGGTTTTCCCATCATATATAATGTACTTTAAGTGTGTAAAAAATCTGAGGGGGTCAGGTGCACTTTCAAAAAATTGTTTGATTTCATATGGAATGACACTAAGTACTTTCTTAATAGATAATTAATCTTTCTTAATCAGAAAAAGTACACCTGTAGTACCATAATCCTGTGCTTTGACAGTGTACTAAGTGTACTTACATTAATAAAGTAGATCTAAATGCTGGTTGATGTAAATAACCTGACAAAAACAACTTAATTAGCTCAGTACCTATATACCTAATGAGTTGCTGATATTATTGTTTATTAATCACAACTTAACATAGCTCTCCATGTTATCTGGTGACTGTGTTATCGGGTGTCATTAGCCCAGTCTGTACAAAGCAGTGATTAAATGCAAAGCTGTTGGAAATTTACAATGGATAGACATTCACACAATGCCATTACAGTACTGTTGACTTTTCAAGTTCGAATTTAGAGACCATTTGTGACTTATAAAATTACAATTACTAGGTGCAAACTTGTTGAAAATCCTTGTTTTTAATCCAAAATGCTTCATTCATGTGATACATATACAGTCTTTGATTTCAACACCAAAGGCTAGCTAACACAGCCAGTCAGTCGGTCATGGATATTCAA
>JAQMYF010026939.1:0-15063 GCA_030014195.1 Neosilurus mollespiculum
ATTCTAGGTTCTTCAAAGTAGCCACCTTTTGCTCTGATTACTGCTTCGCACACTCTTGGCATTCTCTTGATGAGCTTGATATACTTTTGACAGCTGGAAAAAAGACTTGTCACAATCATGTAACATCAATTTCTGGATCAAAGTAATTATTAAAATTACTAAAATTACTACAAAATAATGAAAAGTTCAACTAGATACTAGAATAACTAATTATACATTAAATACAGTTATTTAAGCAGCTTTCAGGCAATTTATAAAATACATTTGCAAAAGCGGTTGTAAATCTTCAGGATCTCCTAAAAGCAAAAGAAAATAATTTGAGAAAAAATTAAACAAGAGAATAAATTATATTTGAGATGAATTATTACTTCAATATCATATTGCTAACAGACTGTTTTCTGACCATTTGATGAACGAGCTAACAGCGATACAGGCGGATGCCTCTCGTGTCCTGGATTGTGGACTACCTGACCGGAAGAGCACAGTGTGTGCATGCAGCACTGCGTGTCGGACACGGTGGTCAGCAACACCAGCGCACCACAAGGGACCGTCCTCTCCCCTTTTCTCTTCACCCTCTACACAACTGACTTCAGCTACTGCACAGAGACCTGCCATCTTCAGAAGTTTTCTGATGACTCTGCTGTAGTAGGCTGTATCAGTGGAAGTGATGAGACGGAATATCAGGCTGCTGTGGACTCCTTTGTCACATGGAGTGAGCAGAATTATTTGCAGCTTAATGTGAAAAAGACCAAAGAACCAATTGTGGATTTTAGGAGATCCAAAACAGCCCATGTTTCCATCCAGGGCGTAAATGTCGATATGGTGGAGGATTACAAATACCTTGGCATTTATATTGACAATAAACTGGACTGGACTGGTTTAAGAACACTACTGTATTTAACGAAAAGGGCCAGAGCCGTCTCTATTTTTTGAGGCGGCTAAGCTCATTTAACATTTGCACAACACTGCTTAGGATGTTTTATGAGTCTGTTGTGGCCAGCGCTATCTTCTATGCACTGCAAATTTGGTTCTTACCAAGAAAAAAAAAAAAAACCTTAGATTTAGAAGTGTTAGATAATTTATCTTGTTTTAAGAGCACATTTCTTATTTTAAGTGTTCAACTTTACACTATAATACTATTTATAGATTTAACAAACTTAATTCAAGAAATCCTGTCAAGTGAAATTAGCTTGCTGCATAGACAGATTTCACTTGACAAGATTTCTTGAATTTTGTAAGTAGGCTTCAATTGGGTAAAGGAGCAGATCTGGGGTTCTCAGGCAGAGAGAGTTCTGGTAAACTGTGATGTTTGGTTGCTGTCACTCCCTCACTCTCACATGCTCACCCAGGTCCATCAACAGTGAAGTGGCTGATTGCTCTTTTTACAGGGTACCCTCATGTCTGTCTTCCCTCTGGTTTTCTTTTTAGTTATGATGTCATAGTCGGTCATGCCGGGGTCCTTGCTCTCAGCATTAAGAAACTCTCTTCTTTAACCATTACACTGTTATGACATATTTAACAATGTCTCTCTCTCTCTTTCTCTCTCTCTCCTTCTGAAATATCAGTGCTCCTGATCTTTCTGATCTCTGAATCCTGTGATCCACCCTGTGCTACGACTGGTTAGAGTTCTCATCATAGAAGTACCTCACTCCTGCTGATAATGATCCATATGGACCTGAATATACACTCAAACTATGACGATGACTTTTAAATGCTGGTGATATAAACTGCTTTTATGTATAAAACTTGATTTGAAAAACTGCATAAATAGTCAGACGAGGCTCACAAATTGTGTTCAACAAAACAACAAAACTCAGTATTTAATCTGCTACCTACATAGAACACCTAAAAATTGTATATGGACAGCATAAAATGACTGAGTGAGGCGATGGTATATATTCTGGATAAATGTTCATTTGATACCTACCATATCCGCTGGGAACTCTTCATCGTGTCCTTTGTTATTAAGGGAACTCTTATTGTTGCTTCCACTGTAATCCAAGTCTTTGGCGCTTGTACCACCCATATCCCAAACTCTTTTCTCCTTTCCTTTTGGCTTCTGGGGTTTCGGAGACTTACTGTCACAAATAACATGTAAACAGAGCAGTTATTTTTGCACTGTGTGTGTGTGTGTGTGTGTGTGTGTGTGTGTGTGTGTGTAAAAATTAAGAAAGAAAGCCTGCATGTTTAACATATTTGTACATATGGATATTTAATATCAATTTTAACAATATTGTCAAATTAAAGTAATATAACTAAACAAATACAACTGAAGAAAATACTTTTAAATTTTTTCTGCAAAATGTTATTCTAAAAAAAATAAACAAAAACAAAATGCAACTTCTGTTGAGGAATAAATTAGGACACCCCCACATTTATTCCCCCTTAAAATGGCTAAAATCACACACCGGTGGATCACATCATCTGCACATGTTTTGAACATTGTTACTCAGCATTTTGAAGGAGGCTTGCCCTATTTAAACCTTAGACAATTAGTTTGGTGTGCTCCTGACTGTTGAAGTGGGAGTGAACACCATGGAGAGATCCAAAGAGCTGTCAGACCTTCAGAAAGAAGACTGTAGCAGCTTATTAGTCTGGTATGGGATTTAAAAAGATCTAAAAACATTTTGAAATTAGCCATTCCACTTTCCGGAAATCAGTCTACAAGTGGAGGACTTTCAAAACAACTGCCAACATGCCCAGGTCTGGCTGTCCAAGCAAGTTTACCCCAAGAGCACACAGCAAAATGCTTAAAGAAGTCTCCAGAAACCCTAACATATCACTGAACCTACAGCAGGCTCTTGCTACTGTTGATGTGAAAGTGCATGCCTCTGCAATCAGAAGGAGTCTGTGCATGTTTAAATTATCTTCTAAAATCATCTAAAATTTGTTTACTGGGACACAAGAACAGAGGATATATTTGGATAAACCAAATACAGCATTACAGGAAAAGAACCACATGCCAACTGTGAAGCATGGAGGTGTCATGGTTTGGGGACTTTGCTGCAGCAGGAATTGGCCAGCTTACCATCACAGAATCCCCCATGAATTCTACTGTTTCAGAGGGTGCTTAAGGAACATGTGAGACCATCTGTAAAAAAAAAGATTTAGGCTGAAGTGGAACTGGACCCTGCAACATAACATTGACAGAAAACAATAAATCTAACAAAGACTGGCTGAAAACTAAAAAATGGAGAGTCCTGGAATGGCCGAGTCAAAGCCCAGATCATAATACTATTGGGGTGCTCTAGGGTGATGTGAAATCTGTACATGCACTGAAGTTATTTCAGCCAACAAAGGTAACACTAGCTATTACGGGGACAGGTGTCCTAACTTTTTCACAGTTTGAATGATATCTTTTGTTTTATGAGTAAAAATAGGTTTTTCATTTTTATTGTTTAGGTGCAATTAAATCACTATCTATTCCAGAGATAAATAAAAAAAGATCTGACATTGATATGTGAATATTTCTTAATAGAGAACTGACAATTTAATGGGGTGTCTTAATTAACATACTGTATATATATGTGTGTGTGTGTGTGTGTGTGTGTGTGTGTGTAGTGAGAGACACACCTGTTCAAAAGTACAGTTCAAAAAATTTCACATTTTTTATAAAAACTGATCAAATAAGTTGCAAAATGAATGTGATATATAATAAAGACATTGACACATTTACAAATCATTTTTACTTGAAATAATAATTTTGTCGTTCAAACTTTGCTTTTGTCTAAAATCCTCCATTTACAGCTGTGCAGATCTTTGTCATCCTTCATTTGTGGAAGTAAAATGAAGACATTTCACCCTATGCTTTCTGAAGCACCTCCCACAAGTTGGACTAACTTGATGGGCATTTCTTCTGTACCATATAGTCAAGCTGCTCCCACAACAGCTTAATAGCTAATCGCACTGGCCACTCCATTTTGTGCAGAATATTAGCTGACTGTTTCTTCTCTAAATAGTTCTTGTATGGTTTGGAGTGTTTTGGGTCACGGTGATGTTAGGAGGAGAGTGACTCCAGTCAAATGCCTTCCACAGGGTACGGCATAATGTTGCAAAATGGAGTGATGGCCATACATGTTCAAGATCTCTCTTACCCTTTACAAATCTCCCACTTTTCCAAACAAAGCACCCCGAGACTAACACATTTCCCTTACCATGTCTGTCAGACGGCATCACGTACTCTTCCAGCATCTTTTTATTTATTCTGTGCCTAACAAACCTTGCCTTTATTCTGACCCAAACATCTTAAACTTGTAAGGTGCAGCACAAGATAACCCTTTGTATCCCCATATACTCGAGATGTACTTACTTAGGTTTTTCTGTTCGTCCAGCTGCTTGCTTGCGGATGAACGCCGCAACGTTCTTCTGAATGATCTGCTGGCTCAGAGCCTCATTCCTATTGTCTACTAGCTTCTTAGAGCTAGCCTGATGCTCGACTTGTTCCCCTCCTCCTGTACCTGCTGATTATCAAGATAAAAGATGTAAATAAACAAATAAATAAACCTAACAATAAATAAAACATTTTGTATTTGACTTTAACACACGTCATGTCAAAAAAGTTGCACACTAGCATTGTACTAGACCACATTTAGCTTTGATTGTAGCATGCACTCAAATTCTGTAATAGTTTTTTTTAATTATACATTGACAAGTTTGATCAGATGAATTTCACAGATAAAATTCGGTCATGGGGTGTATTTACTTTTGCTATGCCTCTGTACACCTCAAATGAATTCAATCTAAGGTCATTGTATCACCTACCACAAGTTGGATAGGGGTAACTACTATTCAAATAATGAAGTTTTATATATACTTAACACATTATCTGACCAGATTTGAGTACTCAACTGCACTATGGTATAAATGCAGTCACCTAACTTGTTTTTAATATATGGAAGGATGCCCTAATCTGAGAAGTTGACATTCATGTTTAAGACTCTTGAACTCCAATATATCTTTCTAATTAGGAGAATTATGTATGAAAAAACCTATTTATGTTGGTATATTTCAAATGAATCCAAGTCACTACATCACAGATCATGCACTAAATGCCCTTATGATTGCTTAAACTGGTATTTAAAAGCTCACCTTCTTTCCTGTTGTGTTTAATTTTCTTGCCCAAAGACTCCTTTATTTTGTCTCCACTCTTTATCTCAATCATCGACTTCACAGTTTTCTGAGATTTGCTGGACTGACTGTAATCCCTCATGGTCTTTTTGGGTTTATATATGCTTTCAGCTTCCGCAATGCTACACACAAACACATAAAATATGCATTACATATGCATTATATTGTATTGTTGGAAGAAATATACACCATTAATTAAAACTATTTAATTTGTTTATGAAGTAAAGGGTGACACGGTGCCATAGTGGTTAGCATGTCTGCCCTACAGCAAAAAGGTTCAGGGTTAAATTCTCGAGCTTCTGTGTGGAGTCTGCATGTTCTTCCTTTGCTTGCGTGGTTTTCCTCCAGGTACTCCTGTTTCCTCCCACAGTCCAAAGACATGCACATTAGGCTGCCTATTCCAAATTGCCCCCAGGTGTGAGTGGAAATGGTTGTGTGTGTGCGTTGGTCCTGCAATGGTCTGGGAAGATGTTCAGGGTGTACCCTGCTTTCACCCAGTGTTGGCTGAGATAGGCTCCAGCCTCCCCATGACCCTAATAGGATTAAGCAGTTCAGCAAATGAATGAATTAATGTTATATTCCATGACACTAAAAATCTGTAATTTGTTTACATGATAAAAAGTAAAAAATCCATTGTGAAGACTCATGTGTGGGTCCATAATTTTTGCCAAGAGTTCCCAAATTGATGTAAAGGTTGCTCTTTGGACAAAATATACTCACTGCCAATGAAAACAGAACGCTCAGAAAAAATTACATATGTTTAATATTTCATCTCAAAATGGTCAATTAAATTATTTAAATCAATTTCATACATCATTTGAACAGTATTAATCAATAACAACTGAAAATCTTTGTCAAAATATTGCAACTTTAAACAAAACTGAGCACGGGTTGTGTTGCCTGTGTGGGCACATGATCACGGACGCAACAACAAAATTGAGCTCATGGCTTTGGAGCTCCAAAGCTCCACTATAAAATGTGAAATAATGAATGTTCTTATCTACCTTACTCAAATCCACACTGCAACCCAAAGTAGCCACAGATATTCCATATCAACATGTAGCATTAGCACAAACAGCCATCATGAAAATACTGCGCTGAATGTTAGAATCAAACACATCACAAACATACAGAACTGCACACAGCGGAGTATAAAATAAGTAAGAGGAGAAAATACACTTAAATCTCCAGCAGCTTCGAGTTTAATCACTGTTAGTACAGACTGTGTTAATGACACCAGATAACACAGACACTCATGTTAACTTGTTACTGACACACAATAACATGGGTCTAGCTGTACTTTTGGGAGAGAGAGTATGACTATAGATTATTCAGTTTCCTTTGAGGACCGGTAGATCAGGTAGTTAGCAAGACATGCTGGTGCATGAAAGATTATTTTAAAACGCAGGATCGGGTTTGAAACCCACCACACTTATGTTAACTGTCTAACAGTTTATAAATTAGAATTAGATTTATAGCCCTGACAAATCTACAGAAGTCAAACAAAAGTAAGGGGAATAGAGATACAAAAATGAGAACAGATCACAAAAGGGCTTATTTTGTGTCACATTTTGGGATACGATACCAGAAATTTCAGACCTTGATTTCAAAGATAAAGTAACTACTGCTCTCGTAGGTTTAAAAAAACCACTAAAGTTTTGCAATAATAGTTTTCCCTGTTAACAGTATATACATATACTAACTGTACTTATTTATCACACAGTTTTGTTTACATGAACACAGTAAACTGTGATCTGATTTAAATACGTTGCTCACGTTTCAAATTTCTTAAATTGCACGTTTATTTAAAAATTTTACTATAAAAACTAGTGCTGTCAATGTTAATGCAATAATAATGCATTAACACAAATTCCTTTTAACTGTACTAATACTACAGTAAACTAATTTTTTATGCACAATTAACGCATCTTGCAACTGTAAACACTGTTAGTATTACAAATTAGTGTTACATTAAAGTCAATCATAGGTGTCAGCAAGTTGGAGCAAGATTGACGGAAAAATTTAAGAAGAGGAGGTGGCCGCAAGCGAGCCGGTAGGGGGGTAGTTTTGCTACAAACTTCTTTCTACACTAAGGACATTTGAAGAGGCACTTTGGAGCTCAGTGAATAAAGCTCACTGTTTAAAGTGTGCAAAGTATAGTAATATTTCTGTGGGTTTTTATTTTAAACTAAATAGATTTAAATACCTACCCTTTTCTGTTCAAGCTTGTTGACAGCTTCTGAATGTCGTGGTGTTACTAATGACACCTGTAGCAGTGCTGGTTGCATGACAACTGTCAAACATGCAGCCATTTCACATTGAGGCACTGGAGTTAGGTTCAAAACAATCTTCAGTAATATGGTCAGTACAAATGACGAAATGATTGCTGGGATTTGTCTGGGTTAGGACGGAAAACTGAACAAACTAACCCCCCTAAAAGTCCTACCTAAAAGTAAGCGAGTCAAAAACAGTCTGTTCTATTTACCATCTATCGACCTGACTTGCTAACAAGAAACTGGAGGTAATGATGGAGGACAAGATGCTGAGGTATGATAATCTAACTGTATACCTCAGTGTCACCCTGGACCAAAGCCTCACGTTTGGCCCCCACCTTAAGATCGTAGCCAACAAAGCCGCCAAACGTGGCAACATCATCAAAAAGCTCTGCGGCCTAATGTGGGGTTCCAAACTTCATGACACTACGTACATCAGTCCTTGCCCTAGTGTATCCCGCTGCTGAATACACAGCAGCCGCTCACACCAAAACAGTTGATGCTGTTCTCAATGAAGTGATGCGTCTCATTTCTGGCACCATAACACCAACACCGACAGTGATGTACCCCATAGTCTTAGGAATCCCTCCTGCAAAAATCCAGCATGACTTCCAGGTCCTCAAACTTGCAGAGAAGGCACCCATCTCAGATGAGGACTGTCTCATCCTTCCAGCTCAGAACACTCCCCAAAAGCTACCAAGACCACATTTTGCCACCAAAGCTGCAGAGCTCATAGGGTCAGGACCAGCATCAGACACCTGGATGGAGGAGAGATGGCAAGAGGAATGGAGCTGCTCAAATACCACCCTGCACTCCTTTAATGGCTCGCTATCAGCAGCGCCCTGAGGTTATCACCTTCCGCAAAAGGCGTGAGTCCGACTTAACGGCCTCTGTACTGGATGGGGGTTGACCCATTCTTTCCTAAAGCCCATTGGGTGCAGTGAAACCGATACCTGCCAATGTGAGTCCAGCCAGACAACCGCCCACATGCTTAGCGAATGCCTAGCCTTTGGTTCACCGAATGGGCCTGATGGCCTGGTAAGGCGGGACCCAGAGACCATAAACTGGTTTTGTAATGCAGCCATCCCGGTATGAATCCGGAAATTATACGAATGACAACGACAGGACAAAATATAAAATTAGTGATATTATTGCTGTAATATGTTGACAAAATATTTGAACATGCTACTAAAAAAAGCAAGCAGTGATTTTGCAGATACAAGGAGCTATCTTAACATGTAAACTTTAATTTTGACAGTATTCTGTGTTTCCATCCAGGAACTAACACCAATGTTCATATTATTGTGATTTATAAAAATGTTTTAAAAAAAAAATCAGTGAGGGAACTTTTAAATTGAGGGAAATCCATTTTATACTCCGTTAATCAATGTGCCCATCTGTTGTTGCTGGTTGGGTTTGAGGTTGCCATGTTATGCTTTCAGCATATTTTTTGAAAACACAATATTGGTTATTCTTGGTTATAAATGGTTTTTCAGAAAAATATACTGGACAGTGTTGCAAAACTAATAAACATACATTTGTATAAAGCAAGCATATTAGTCCTCTGTAATGTTAATTACTCCTCTCCCATGTTGAAAAGTATAAAAAAAATTGGAAAATATCCTTTAAAAGGTACATTTACAATAGACAACAAGCAATTAACTGAGAGCCATGAACAATTGTGCAATTAATCCCAATCCGATATTTAAATAAATTGACAGCCCAAATAAAACATTTGTATGTGGCGAAAAACACACAGAAGCCTGAAGTGTAATTTTTCACCCTAACAATTAAGTAATATGAAAACAATAGTGAATTGAGTCATGTTTTTTATTTTGTTCCTTAGGTACACTATTCCTGAAGCTATGACAGCAAAAGCTTTCAAAAGACCACTCCTATGTGAAAGTCCTCTTCATATGCAACTGCAATACCCAAAATTGTCCACTGAAGGTAAATCCTCAGTCTCTGAATCGGATTCTAAATTGCTGTTCTCTGAATGAGAAATGTCACCACTCAGTCTCAGATTCATTATGGTCATATTTGGGTTTGATGAATGAAGCTGATCTGAAGGTTCCTCAATTTGACACAGAAAGAGCTTTAAGTTCTGTTTCAGTTTATCTGCAGTCCTGCTTACGTGTTTATCTACGTCTGTAGGTGACTGGAATGGCCCTCCATTCTTCTTAACATCTAAGTGCACTTGCTTTCTGAAAGTTCCCTTTGCTGCCTTTTTTCCCCATCTTTATTCTGTGATTTTCTATGAGTTTTTCATTTCTTTTTTCATGCACAGTTTTTTCATTTTCCCTGTGCTTGCTTCTCATAGTTTGACTTTTGGGCTAACCACATTAGTTCTTTCTGATCATCAGCAGATGTATTGGCAGGCCAAACAGACAGGGATTTGTTGTGTTTTACCATGTGGATGCCAGAGTGGTAATGCATAGAAGCATTTCTCCTTCTGAACTGACTAAAGTCAAGGTGTCCAAGGCATTTTCTCCCAGCAGGTTTGTCAACTTGCAATGTTTTAACTTGGACCTACGTTCCACACTAGGCTCTTCAAATCGTCCGTTGGGTAGAAAATCTGAAAGTTGACGCTCAGTAATATATATGAAGCCTTGAATCAGATCTCTCAAGGCATCAACTGTAATTTGATATTTTGGGAGATTTTGTGTGTACAGGGAATTGTGCACAATATCTTTTCCTAGCTGAAATTCAGGAAAGACTCCTTCTAAAATAAAATCTAATGAAATCTAAAACTTTCTGTAAATATTTAAGTCCACATATTCAAGACCTGCTTCAAGCACTGACCATTATGGTCATGTGATCTTGTAATATAAAATGCCCACAGCTCTCACAAATGCTTGTAGGTGCGAACACTCAGTCAAGTTTCACACTTGCCAACTTGAGATTCGAGTCACTTTTGTAATTGGTAAGAAATTCCTTGATGTGTTCTCGATGAGAGAAGGGGGCAGCAGCTCCACAGAAAAAAATTGTTGTAGTGATTCATTCTGAAACTGCTCACTCTGGACTTAACCTTGGAGATGCCTCTATAAAAGGCTAGCCAATCACTCCTGCAACCACGTTTTTTCCATCCCTTCTAAGACGAAAGCAGTCACAAGCAGTACGAATGAAGTGACCTGTGCCTGATTCTTCTCCTCCACCAAAATGAGAAAATTTTGGCTATTGGTTCTCCCTAACCGTTCGCCTATATTTTCCTCCAAGTCATGTTCAAGTTTTTTCAGTCTTTTTTCACATTCTGATGATAATCCTAATAGAAAATGCACACTGAAAAAAAGCATTTGTTTCCTCTTCAATGTCTGGCAATTCAGCTTTTCTGACATTGGTGAACTTTTTTTGTTAAAACAATTATCCATACTAGCACGATCTGACATGGTAGCACATATTTTAGTCAGCACATCTTTAACAATTCTGTCATGCTGGTCACCCTCGAAAATGTCTGCTAATTCACTGAGAATTGCCATAGCATTATCCACATGAATGGTACTATCTTCTTCTGCCATAAGGGTAAAACCAAGGGACATGTGTTTATCTGTAGACAGTGAAACTTGCTGACCCAAAATTTTTTTCATGAGTGGCACCATCAAAATTACAATCCCTTAGTTCACTTTCACTCAACAATTCTACAACCTGATATTTTGCTAAAACTTGAGCAGTGTCTAACATACTGACAACAGTACTTTCTGATGGCAGGTCTTTCAAAAGTATCTGTTGATTAAAAAAAATTGCGTTTTTTTTTTTTTTTTTTTTTTTTTACACGGCTTGAACCACACGACTACATTTTTGGGCAGAAATTTCACACTCAGTGGCTAGCTCCATTGCACATTTTTCAATTTCATTTGTGAACTGGTTTGATTCATATCTTGTCGGAATGCTTGTATGATTTTGAATGAATGACAGTTCTGCTTCCAGCTCCTGAACCCATTCTTTGTACTTGGCGAGTTCTTTTTTATACACATTTTTTCCTCAATATGATGTTTAGTTGCACTTTTTTGATTGCTGTGGAAATTCTGCAGATTCCTACATTTTTGTCTTAGTTGTTTAATCTTGTAGGGGTCTAGATCAAGTTCTTTTTGTCTCAGAAGTTTTTCCCACTCCTTAACATAGTTTTCATTTTCTTTTTACCCTTTGATAAAAATCCCCTCTTTTCACATGCCTCAGTTCATTCTCACAGGAACTGGACAGGAGTGTGTCACTGAGCTTTGTCATTTTATCTTCTAGTTGTTTCTTCTTTTCCTCCATCTTTTTCATTTCAGTATCTGCTTTTGTGATGTCAATGTGAAGTCTGTATATGCAACCATCTTTTTTCTTTATAACGTCAGACAAGGTAGATAGTTGTTGTTCTTGCACTTCAGAGGCCATTTGTACTTCAGTTATATTTTGTTTCTGAACTCTCAGCTGCTTTTCTTTGTTTTCTTAAATCACTTTCAAATTGAGAATGCTCGCAACCTGACACTGATATCTTTTTTTTTTTTTTTCGGAGTAGCTGGTGACATGATAGAGGTATTTTCCCACAAGTAGGCATCTCCTGTATCACCATTTTTTTCTTTTGACCTATTAAGTTTCTGGTAATTTTTTTGGAAATCTTTTTTCAGGTTCTGTCTCTGAACATTGAACATGGATTCAGCGACCATCCAGAAATGTTAAATTTCTGTACAAAAGGTCTGATTGTCTAACAGTAAGCTATTAGTGATTTTGTCCCCTGGAACGACTATGGCCTAAGTGGATCCGACAATGACGATCATGAAATATTGCATGAATCTCTAAATCTCCCAACAGAGTGTAGATTAATTATTTTGTCATAAACCCCTGGCCTGTCTTCTGGAATGCATCTGCTTGCTTCTCTTGAAGCCTTTTCCACCATGACTTTGAATTTCTTGCCCACAAATACAGGGAATAGTTTGTTCAACCAAGTCTCAAGTAAATCCCAAATCTTGTTGTTGGATATGTACACATAGTTAAACTGGAGGAAAAGACAGTAGAAACACACTTGCGGCAGACAAGAAGTGCATCGGGGACGACCCTTGCCAGAACGGAGGAAAGTTTGCTCTATCTTTCCAATGGTTTCATCGCCTGTTCAAATGTATAAAAATCTTCAACCAATTAATGATAAATTTATTTTATGACTTCTACTCATCAAAAAGCAAAGTTTTGAAAACCAAATGTATAAATAATGCCTGTTAGAGCTTTTAACCCTATTATTTAAATAAAATATTTAGATTTAACTGCAATTTATCAGCATTTTAAAACATGAAATGACCATTAGGGGGCACAACAGCACTTTGTCAAACATGTTCAAATGGGGACACAGTCACTTTTTTTCAACATATAATCAAAGTTATGATGAAAATTGTTATTTTCCTTCTGTCACAGCCTGTACAATCAGTGCCATCAAAACTAAAAAGTCCCGGTAATGATCCCTATTTAATATTCATATTCTTGTAAGATTAAGCTGTAAGATTCATGCAAGGGAAAAATTAAGTTCTTTAGTAACACATACATACATAATTCATTGTATATTTCATGTGTTTGTGTCAATTCCGTGCTCAGTGGGCGGGCGAGGAGACTTGTTCTAAGCATATGCTTGTTACAGTTTCGCATCAAATTATTTTATCTTATACAATTGTTTTGTTTTTAAAATAGACAATATAAGCGTTCTTTTTATATGAAAATAACATGAATTCCCATTTATTTAGCCATTCTATAACACTAATGAAAACCTTAATCCGGTATTTTAACCACATTTTCGGCGGACTGACGAGCATAATTTTTATACTAAAATGCAGCTGAAGAAACGATCTAGCCGTCTGTCAGTGTTTTAGAGTGATTCCTACAAATGAGAAACTGCGCGATCTGTAAGAAACCATCATGCAAACCGGCATTTGGCCAACGTGCTGTCAGAAGGCTTGTACAGCCTGTTTTAAATTGCTGATAAATGATTAAATATGCCAGTTATACACATAAAACATGGACATATATGTTCAACACTTAACTTTTGCTTTTATACAAAAATATATCTAATACTACAATTACCGTGTTTAAAATTATTTAATGAAAAAGCACTCATCAGTGCCCTTTGGGGGACTTAATAGAATGGATAAAAAGTAATAATGTTATTCTTAAAAAATAAATACATTCCGAGCTCCTCGTCCTGTAGGTCAAAGCTCTTTCGCGCATGCACACTATGATAGTTACACAATTTCCTCCGGGATCAATAAAGTATTCTGATTCTGATGGCTACTCACGATTTAGCTTTTTGATTAATCATCGAAACGCCAAAATTTCCATCCTGTCCCATTATTATCTCAATACCATTTGCACAATCCTCCCTTCAGCTCAGCAGATGAGTGCAGGGAGAAATGCACATCAGAATTTTCCCACAGGCTAGTCAAGTAAAGACGTGTTGTATGCTTAGTTTTCATTCTTAGCAGTTTTCTCTTAACAAGTTAAGCCTAATTACTATGAATTACCTATACTTAGAGGCTAGATTAGATCTAGATTACCATCCGGAGTATTTTATGGTGCATTATTATTAGTGTCATGATTAGGAAGTGGATTTCCCGATTTCCTGCCCTTTCCTTTCACTGTTTAATTGTTTATTATTTTTTAGCTCTACATACTTACTCTTTTCTACTGTCCTATAATTGTATTCATTTATTTAACATGGATTTAGTCTGTGCTACTTTAGTTTTCAAAAGAATCTGAATATTTCCTACAAGCAACGCGCCTCCAGCCATCTCACACACACATACAATATTATATTATAAAATATTATTATACTATAAAAATATATTTAAATCACTTAGTCATCCAGGTGATTATTGTGATGTATTACAATACAACACCAGAACGTGGGAAGCGCGGAACAGCACAGTACAGCTTAACAGACCTTATAAATCTTAACATGCCATCGAAGGGGATCTTGATGAACTTGGAAACATGATTCCTTCAAGTTTCCTTTCCTGGATGCGAGCTGCCTCCTTTTTATACACCAATCATGCTCATAAATCGTGGAGCGCTGCTCCTTTTTTTAATCGCGGAGATCACAGACATAGTGCCCCACTGTAAACCCAGGGCTAGAGAGAACACCACGCACTTTGGATGTCTCTGCTCTAGAGGGGAGGGAAAAAGGAGAATATGGATGGTAAATAGATATAGGCTACGCAGTAATCTATTCAGTTTACTCTTATTTTTAGTTACTTTTTTTTTTTAAATCACTAATTCAACTCTGATTTTCCACATAATCTCTCTGCTGATATAATACGGGATTTTTCCCTTATCAGTCTAAGTTGAAAAGCCGATCTAATCTTTTTCACATGCCCAAAATTGATAAATGTCCAGATTTTATTATTATAAATCTCTTCCAGGTAATTATACTCAGATCTGACATGGAATGAACGCATTTCGGAGGAAAACAATTTGAAAGCCCTGTATATATTTTACTAATAATATAACTGTCAAACTTGATAAATTATTATTAATATTAATAATATAAATACAGGGTATACAATTTATTAAGTATTATTATTACATAGATATATTTATACATCCCTCCTTGAATCGCCACCTTATCCTGGTGGAGGGGTTTGCGTGTCCTAATGATCCTGGGAGCTATGTTGTCGGGGGCATTATGCCCCTGGTAGGGTCACTC
>JAQMYF010027063.1:0-15058 GCA_030014195.1 Neosilurus mollespiculum
TATATATATATACGCTTGTCGGGATAAAACTGTAGTCCTTTTATTTTTACACACACACACACACACACACACACACACAGTGGTGTGCAGTGAAGATTATATGCCACCACTTTTGTCTAAAAGGGCTCCGAATAAAAATAAGTAAAAAATTACTTCTCTATACTTTTTTGGTGAGAACAATGCTGGCAATGGCAGTGAGAACCAAACAAATAATTCAGACAAGTATATTGAGGTAAAAGTATGGCTAATAAACAAAAGCACTGAAAATGCCAATTTTTCCGAAAAAAATAAAAAAAACTTTTGCATAGCATTAATTTACTTTAAACCATAAGGAATGGTTTAGTGAGTGAAGAAATAAAAAAAAAAATGTGAAGGCCTGAATGCCTGAAAGGGTTGTCACTGCTGTCCCCCCCCAGTGCAGCTAACTGGATTATCAATGGCCGGCATATAATGTTATTGTAGAGTACATGCATGAGAGGCATGTAAACGAACCATTGCTAATTTTCATCAAGAGTAGGATGCATAGCTGTCAGCATGTTTCTGCCCTGCGATGGCCTGGTGAGAACCTGTGCTGTCCTAAGAACCTAAGATTACCTGCTATGTCCGGCTCTCTGGCTCCTGGGACACCTAACTAGCGCTGCTGATGCCCCTAAAGGACGATCATATTTCATGTGCCTCAAAATAGAGCTTCCTATAACCAGAGCTCTTTCAGGGTTCTCAGCATGTGTATCTCACTGAATAGAGCAAACCTGTTTGACAAGTGAAGTGTACAAGTGGTGCTCCAGTGGGCGAGCCTCAGCGTGGAATAGGTTAAAACGCAGCTGCCTCAGCATGCATTTCAAAAGGTTTATAACAGCAAAAACAATCATATCAATTTACAATCGCAATTTGATCTGTTTGTAACAGCTGCAACACACAGTCCCAGTCAAAAGTCCCGACACACATATTAATTCTAACTGAAATAGAAGGTGTGTCCAAACTTTGAGTGGTAATGGAGATTGTTCATAAGTTGTATATCACTGCTATTGAGGTGTAGTCATAGTATTGCTTTAAGTAGTGTCTCATGGTTTACTGGGTCAAATATTTTTTCATAATCAATAAAACCTTTAGTTCATTGTCAGTGTCCAAGTATCTTTCAATGATTGTTCTTAGGTTTCAATGATTAAGTTGATTGATTGTTCCTTCCTGATTTCCTTTTCTCATCATAAACGCTCTTAGAGTTTCACTTATCTCAGCTTAAATTCTGGGTCTTATTCATGTGATTATCATTTTAAGAAGTAATTTTATGTTCCTCATTAAACTCAGTGTCCTGTACTCATATTGTTTTTGTTTTTTTGTTTGTTTGTTTTTTGTGGGGTTTTTTTTTTGGGGGGGGGGGGGGATTTTAGGAAGCCTTTCAAAGATTGACTCATTCATGGTATGTAGCCTATCGTGTATTGATCATTAAACAGATTAAGAAGTCTTTGGGTTCTCTTCGGTGTAAGAGTTTTGATCATTTCATTTGTAATCCCATCTTTTCCAGGGTCTTTTCCATTTTTTCAAGTTTTTGATGGCAAGGTACCCATCTCCTCACAATATCATGGTCTTCAATTTCCTTCCTTATCTTCAATGTAGTTACTACCCCTCTTTGTGTGTTTCCTTTTCATTTTTTCTTTAATCTTCTGATGCATGTCTCTACTCCTAATGTTCTGAGTCCAGAAGCTCTATCTCTTCACATCATTGATTCCACCATGTTTCTCCAATTTCCTTGTTCAGCTCTTCATACAACAAGGGTTCTTTGTTTTTCAGGATCATCCATGTTTTGTTTTGTTTTTTTGGCACAGGGACGGCTCTATGTTCCAACAACCATACTCATATAAGATGGGCACCTTGCTTAAATCAGTTAGGGTCACTCAGTTCAGTTGGGTTAGGGAGAGGGATGAGGCTGTTGAACCAATGGTCTGTAACCTTTTGGCACCTTTATCAACATTTATTGCTGCTCTTGTCTTGTTTTCTTTCAGGATTTTCCATTTGTGTTCAATATTTGCTTCACCATATTGTGGTGGATTTTCAGCAGTTAGGCTACTGTAGATATTATTAACTTAAGCTGCATATTTGTTTCTACATTCTTCCTTCCAGAGCAGGTTCATATTTAGTTGGTCTCTCATTTCTCCTTTTTGGGTTTTCTTCAGTTCTATCTCTATTTTCATGATTACTACATATCATGAGTACTCATTTCATGAGTCTACATATGCCCCTGGGTAAGTTTTGACAAATTTTACACTGTTCCTGTATCTTTCAGTAATCATGATGTAGCATATTTGATTTCAGATGTATCACCAGGACTTTTCCAGGTATACAACTTTCTCTTTGTGTATTGGAACTGTATGCTGGTAATTATCAGCATGTGCTTTTCATCAAATTCAACCAGCCTGTCATTTGTTTCTGCAATGACTGATTTTCCTCGGCATATAGATTAAATATCATTTCCAACCTTTGCATTCAGATCTCCTTGAATTATCAAGACATTTTTTACAGACCTAATACATCTTTCCAATCCTTCATAGAGTTTTTCCACTTTTTCTTCAGAATGGTCCGCTATTGGAGCATATGGTAGCGTATGGTATTGCTGTTAAAGGGCTTTGCTTCAAGTTGCATCAAGACTGACATAGGCCAATTAGGTGGTTAGGTTTTGAATTTTGCCCAGTCTTTTATTTATTTATGTATTTATTTTAAATGTTCTCGCATTCCATATTCCTAATTTGGAAAGCTTTCTTCTGGTTTTCAAGAGCTTTAGATCAGTAGATCAGTGTTCCAGATCATTAAAACCCCTTTTAGTCAAAAGTAAATTGCTTTCTTCCATGTTGCCATGTACAGAAGATGACACTGCAGGGGTCCCAGCGTTACCCCCATGTCTCCACACAGAAACACCCAAACCCAGGAATCGAACCCAGAAACGTCTTGCTCTGAGGGAGATGTGCTAACCAGTACACCACCATGCCGCCCCAACCCCATATCAGTTATATATGTAGCTCAGATGAAATTGTGGGATTGAAATTAGTTAGGTGTAAACAAAATATGCTAAGATGAAAACTGGTTAAATATTAAACAAAGTTGAGCAGTATTCATTATTAACTTAAAATAAAGTTAAATAATAAATTAAGTTGAACCCTGTTAAATTAGAAAACAGAATTTGCTTTGTTAAAATGTATAAAAATTCATAGGGTATCAAGACTCTAGACATGTTATTGTAAAATGTAAATGGTGTTCTTTTATATTTATATATAATGGGGTTCTTTCATTTAGGTGCTCATTGGTCGGTTTGGTGGTTGGATGATGTAAGGCACTAAGTTGCCTGATCGAGTTCTGTGGGGTGTGACGGTGATCAACTCAAATTTTGGAAGATTATTAACACTTAGGATGTCAGAGCTCTTCACCCTATCTCTAAGGCTGAGCCCAGACACCCTATGAAGGAAACCCTTTTCAGTTTCTTGTATCCACTATATTTTTTTTTCAAATCTCATGACCATAGATGAGAGCTGGAATGTAGATGGATTGGTAAATCGAAAGCTTTACCTTTCTGCATATCTGCTTCTTCACAATAACAGACCAGTGCAATGCCCTCATTACTGCTGATGTAACATCAATTTATTTGTCCATCTCCCACTTTATTCTATGATCAGTCATGAACAAGTCCCTGACAAGTCCCTGCTTTTTACAATTGATATTGTCACAAAGCAGCTTCACATAGTAAAAACAAATTTTAAAAAGGAATTTAAAAATTTAACCATTTCTTCTAAAACCCTACATATCCCTAATGAGCAAGCCCACAGCAACAGTGGCAAGGAAATGCTCCCTCAGTTGACATGAGAAAAAACCTTGAGAGGAACCACACTCAAAAGTGAAACCCATCCTCATTTGGGTGAAACCAGATAAAAATACAAACCATGTAGGAAAAACTTCACTATAGTTTAACATGAAGTCTGGTTGGTTATACCACAACTGTAAGTCCTAAATTATTGAAAAATGAAATGAAATGAAAAGTCATCTTCACAGTCTCCGAGTGTACATCTAGGTCCATATGGATCTTCAGCTGGTGCAAGGGGCTCCCAAGATGAGAAGGCTCAGGCTCAGTACATGCCTGTTACAGGGGATTAAACATCAGGCATATGTGGAGTGGGCTCAAGACCATCACTGACTATCAGGGTAAGAGCTACAACATGGGGAAGCTGAACACCTTCTATACCCACTTTGAGAACCACAGCAAGCCGAAGTTTCTGTCAGAGGAGGACAGCTGTCCTTTTCAGATCCCTCGGGCAGATGTGACATCACAGATATTTTTAAACTTTCCCCGCTCTTGTTTGTAGTCCCCACATGCTTCAAGAGGACCACCATCGTCCCTGTCCCTAAAAACCTAATGTGAGCTGCCTCAATGACTATCGCCCAGTAGCACTCACCTCCATCATTATGAAGTGCTTTGCGCATATAGTCAAAGCTTACATCACATCTTCCCTGTCTGCTACACTCGACCCATTTCAGTTCGCCTACTGGTCAAACAGAACCACAGACGACACAATAGCGCTGGCTCTGCACTTCTCTCTCACACCTTGACCACAAGAACACTTATGTGCGGATGCTATTTATTGATGCCAGCTTCGCTTTCAACACCATAATTCCATACAGGCTTGTCATGAAGCTCCATGATCTACGCATCAGTGTCTCCTTATGCAACTGGATTCTGGACTTCCTGATGGGCAGACCACAGGTGGTGCAGATCGGCGGTGTGACATCCTCCACACTGACACTCAGCACCGGTGCCCCCCAGGGATGTGTGCTTAGCCACTTGCTGTAAACCTTGTTCACCCACAACTGTACAGCCACACACAGCTCCAACACCATTATCAAATTTGCTACCATCATCGGCTGAATTTCAGATGGAGATGAGTCTGCTTACAGAGCAGAGGTGAGTGCCCTGACATCATGGGGTCATGACAACAACCTGCTGCTCAATGTTAGCAAGACCAAAGAGCTCATCGTGGACTACAGGAGACTAGAGGATGGAGGTCTCACCCCTATTCACATCGAGGGAACAGAGGAGGAGAGAGTCAGTTGCTTCAGGTTCCTGGGATAAACATCACTGAGGATCTAAGCTGGTCACATCACGTGGGTGTGATCACAAAAGCAGGGAGACACTGGCTCTTCTTTCTTCGGTGGCTGAGGAGCTTTGGAGTGGACTTCAGAATACTCACCAACTTCTACCGATGCACCATCGAGTGTACTCTGTCTGGCTGCATCACTACTTGGTACAGCACCTGTAATGCTCTGGACTGCAAATCACAACACATCACCAGGACTGAACTGCCAACCATCCAGGACCTCTACACACAGCACTATAGGAGGATGGCCCAGCAGATCCTCTCTGATCCCAGCCTCCCCAGCAACACACTCTTCAACAGACTCGCACCAGCAGATTCAGGGACAGTTTATACACACAAGCAATCAGGCTACTGAACTGCTAAAATACTGGACAATCTGCACACTTTTTGCACACTCATTGTACACACTGTACATGCACACACTACTTCTGCACTACAACCACTCTGCACTACAACCACTTTAGTATTTTTCTATTAGTATTCTGTTTTTATCCTTCTGTGATTAAAACCAATTCAATATTTTGTATTAGTATGATGTATTTATCCTACTGTGTACACACACACACACACACACACACACAGTGGTGTGAAAAAGTGTTTGCCCCCTTATTTTTTTTTTTTTGCATGTTTGTCACACTTAAATGTTTTAAATCATCAAACAAATTTAAATATTAGTCAAAGACAACACAAGTAAACACAAAATGCAGTTTTTAAATGAAGGTTTTTATTATTAAGGGAGAAAAAAAATCTAAACCTACATGGCCCTGTGTGAAAAAGTGATTGCTCCTAAACCTAATAACTGGTTGGGCCACCCTTAGAGCAACAACATTGAGGCATTTGCGATAACTTGCAATGAGTCGTTTACAGTGCTGTGGAGGAATTTTGGCCCACTCATCTTTGCAGAATTATTGTATTTCAGCCACATTGGAGGGTTTTTGAGCCCCAGATCATCACACTACCACCACTATATTTTACTGTTGGTATGATGTTCTTTTTCTGAAATGCGATGTTACTTTTACACCAGATGTAATGGGACACACACCTTTCAAAAAGTTTGACTTTTTCGTCAGTCCACAAGTATTTTCCTAAAAGTCTTGGGGATCATCAAGATGTTTTCTGGCAAAATTGAGACAAGCCTTAATGTTCTTTTTGGTCAGCAGTGGTCTTCGTCTTGGAACTCTGCCATGCAGGCCATTTTTGCCCAGTCTCTTTCTTATGGTGGGGTTATGAACACTGACCTTAACTGAGGCAAGTGAGGCCTGCAGTTCTTTGGATGTTGTTGTGGGGTCTTTTGTGACATCTTGGATGAGTCGTCGCTGCACTCTTGGGGGTAATTTTGGTCGGCCAGTCACTCCTGGGAAGGTTCACGACTGTTCCATGTTTTCACCATTTGTGGATAATGGCTCTCAGTGTGGTTCGCTGGAGTCCCAAAGCTTTAGAAATGGTTTTATAACCTTTTCCAGACTGATAGATCCCAATTACTTTCTTTTTTATTTGTTTCTGAATTTCTTTGGATTACAACATGATGTCTAGCTTTTGAGGATCTTTTGGTCTACTTCATTTTGTCAGGCAGGTCCTATTTAAGTGATTTCTTGATTAAGAACAGTTGTGGCAGTAATCAGGCCTGGGTGTGGCTAGAGAAATTGAACTCAGGTGTGATAAAACACAGTTAAGTTATGTTTTAACAGAGGGACAATCACTTTTTCACACAGGGCCATGTAGGTTTGGATTTTTCTTCCCGGTTGGACATGCTCGAAACATCACACCAGGGAGGCGTTCAGGAGGCATTCTAATCAGATGCCCATGCCACCTCAACTGGCTCCTCTCAACGCGAAGGAGCAGTGGTTTTACTCTGAGTTCCTCCTAGATGACAGAACTTCTCACCCTATCTCTAAGGGAGAGCCCTGCCACTCTGCCAAGGAAGCTCATTTCAGTCGCTTGTATTCGCGATCTCGTTCATTCGGTCACTACCCAAAACTCGTGACCATAGGTGAGGGTAAGAATGTAAATCGACTGGTAAATTGAGAGCTTTGCCTTCTGGCTCAGCTCCCTCTTCGCCATGACGGACCGGTACAAGCTCCACTTTACAGCAGAGGCTGCACCACTCTGCCTGTCAATCTCCCACTCCATCCTTCCCTCACTCGTGAACCAGACCACAAGATACTTGAACTCCTCCACTTGGGGCAGGACCTTATTTCAGACCCGGAGGGTGCATTCCACCCTTTTCCGACTGAGAAGTCCTAAGCCTCGGACTTAGAGGTGCTGATTCCCATCCTGGTCACTTCACACTCAGCAGATAATCGCTCCAGCGGGAGCTGCAGGTCCTGGGTCAATGAAGCCAAAAGGACAACGTCATCTGCAAAAAGCAGAGACGAGATCCTATGGCCACCATACCAGAACCCCTCAACACCTTGACTGTCCCTAGAAATTCTATCCATAAAAATTATGAACAGAACTGGTGACAATGGCAGCCTTGGCGGAGTCCAACCCCCACTGAAAATGAATTTGACATGTTGTTACCAATACAGACCAAGCTCTGGCTCCAGCAATACAGAGGCCGAACGGCCCATAGCAACGGGTCCGGTATTCCATATCCCCAGAGCACACCCCACAAGATAGCCCGAGGGACATGGTTGAAAGCCTTTTCCAAGTCCACAAGTTGGGCAAACTCCCATGCCCCCTCCAGGATCCTGTAGAGTGTGTAGAGCTGGTCAAGTGTGCTGCGGCCAGGACAAAAACCACATTGTTCCTCCTGGATCCAACGTTCAACCATCGGCCGGATCCTCCTCTCCAGTACTCCTGAATAGACTTTGCCGGTTAGACTGAGGAGTGTGATTCCACGATAGTTGGAACACAATGTTGCATATCAACCAAGACAGTCCTACTACATCCAGAGTCTTGAGGTATTCAGGGTGGATCTCATCCACCCCGGAACCCGGCCATCGAGGAGCTTTTTAACTCCCTCGGTGACCTTAGCCCCAGTGATAGGCAGACCCCCTCTGAACCCCCAGGCTCTTCCTCTTCCACAGAGGGCATGTTGGTGGGATTGAGGAGGTCCTCAAAGTATTCCACCTCCTGACAACATCCCCAGTTGAGGGGAGCAGCTCCCCACTTCCACTGTAAACAGTGTTTGTGGAGTACTGCTTCCCCCTCATGAGGTGATGGATGGTGGTCCAGAACCTTTTCAAGTAAATGGGTGGATGCTAAAATGGAGAACTTGAATAAAAAGGTTTATTTACCAACCAGGCAGAGGTATCCTTAATCACAGTCCAAACTCAAAGTCAAGCAGGCCTAGGTTAAATGATTAGACAGACAGTTCATTAAAGGCAGGGCAAACTCACAGCCATAGAATAGGCAAGAAGGAATCATATACATACTGTACATACTTTAGATGCCCTCACAATTAGTCCTCTCAAAAACTGCAGATTGTTTACACCTGGACTGTCACTATCTGTGTATGAGGCACTGTACACTGAGCCTGCTGGCACGTGTTGTAGTTCTTCTGCCATAGAAACCTGGAAGTGAGCAGAGAATTCTGAGTTCAGTGAATATTGTGCTGGATACAGAGGGAGACAGTTGGGAACTACAACAATATATATGTATATGTGAACGCAAATTTAAAATCAACTTCACCCAAACATACATTAACCGCTTCTTTCATAGCTATCTAAATTCCTAAAAAAAAAAATGCAGGTTGTTCGTGAAAGTGGCATAACAAAAAATCAAATAAAACAAATAAAACAGAACACACAGAGGCATACTTTATTAACAGTCTTCCATGGTTTCCCTATTTTGAAAAAATAGTAGCTGCCACAGGCTCAAACATCTGGTCCACAACATTTCAATGTAGTTTGTATTCATGTGCTGCAAGAAAAAGGTATTTGAAAGAATAAATGTAGTGTAGAAAATTGATGAATAAATTTTCAGACAAAATGTCACTGCTGACCCCCCAGTGAAGCTAACTGGGTTATCAAATGCAGAAAATGATTCTCACTGTCTATGGTGAGAGGCATGTAAAAAAAACATTGTTGATTTTCGTCATGAATAGGCTGCATAGCCGGCATCGTGTTTCTGCCCTGCAATGGCCTGGCGAGCTGTCCATGGTGTACTCTGCCTTCGCCCAGAGTCGGCTGATATGGGCGCCAGCCTCCCCACGACCCTAATTAGGGAAAAAACGGTTCAGGAAATGAATGGTGAAGAATGGATGAATTTTCAGACAAAATGAAGACAGAAAAGAAAAGAAGTCATGTTTCTTCCAGAGTCAAACTTAACGTACATCTCACAGTGTTAACATACTGAACAGAATTGTATAGGATTGGACACAAATCAAATAACCAGTAGTAAGGGCACCCTAGTGGCGCTTCGACAAAGTGCGCGACTATCAACCCGGAGATTTCAAGTTCGAAACCAGATTGATGCCACAGCCACCCATGACCGGGAGTCCATGGGAGCTAATTGGCCGAGCTCTCACGGGAGGGAGGGATGGCATACGCTCACTTCCCTGTCACTCACAGCGATCACCAGCCAATCATGGGCGTCTGTGAGCTCATGCGTACAAGGGGGCAGATAGCGCTTTCCCTCAGAGTGTGTTCGACTACCCCCAAATACGCATGCGCAGCAGTTCGAAAAAAGGCAAGTGGTAGCATTGCATGTCATGGAGGGGGCATGTGCATGCTTACGCTCCTCCCTGGTTGGTGGTGGTCGTGGAGAAAAATGGAGGGAAAAAAAAAACATATATATATATAACCAGTAGTAAATTGAACCACACTAATTCATGACTTGTTAAAGTGCTTAATTTTTGTATAAAATACTACATGTCTGAGATGTGTAATGTCTTTTTGGCTTTTATTCACTCCTTAGACCAAAGCAGTTATTGACAAGCTGCAGAAGTTGGTATCATCAGAAGGAAGATTCAAGAATCTAAGAGAAGCTTTAAAAAAGTAAACTCTATATTACTGCTTATGTCTTTGTTGTTTGTGACATTATGCTATGTGACCATGTACTTGAGTGTATACCTCAGCAAAATATGTAAATTGTTTACAATATCTAATAAAGTACTCTTCTGTCTTATAGTTGTGACCCGCCCTGTGTTCCCTACTTGGGGATGTACCTCACAGACCTGGCATTCATCGAGGAGGGTACTCCAAACTACACAGAAGATAACTTGGTTAACTTTTCCAAGATGAGAATGGTAAAGTGCTCTTTGCTAAGCCTTCTGTTATATAATTTTTAATTAGGGAAATCCAGAAGTCATTTTTGTGAAAAACATTGAACGTAATTAGACTCATATTATTGGTTACATGGTTTTCATTACTATCTTCTGTTCACAATATCATTTTATTTCATTGACGAACACACCACAATTCAGACGTACACATACTAAAAACAAATTAGGAAGTATACAAGTAATTGTCATTTCCCACATTTGATTCAAGTTTAACACATGCTCATTTGTGTTCTATTTTAGATCTCCCATATCATCAGAGAAATACGGCAGTTTCAGCAAACAGCATACAAAATTGATTATCAGCCGAAGGTAATTATAATCATGGGAAGACTAGAGATGGCTGACAAATTGTGTAAATGAACATATGGGCTACAATCAATAACTACATACCCACAAATTTAATATTAATTTATTAAATTTTTATGCTTATTGGAATTTTGAATTTGTGTCTGACATGATTATTCCAGGGCAGCATGGTGGTATAGTGGTTAGCACGTTCATCTCACAGCAAGAAGGTCCTGGGTTCAAGTTTCGAGCTTGGGCATTTCTGTGTGGAGTTTGTATATTCTACCTGTGCATGCATGGGTTTTCTACGGGTACTCTGGTTTACTCCCACAGTCCAAAGACATTCACACCAGGCTAACTGGCTCTTCCAAATTGCACCTAGGTGTGAATGTGAATGGTTGTGTGTGTGTGTGTGTGTTGCCCTGTGATGGTCTGGCAAGCTTTACAGGGTGTACCCTGCCTTAGTCCGGTGTCAGCTGAGATACGCTCCAGTCTCGCACAAATCCCTTTTTAATATGACTTTGAAATGGACAATAACACCCAGTGATTCAACTGTCTGGACATCTATGGAAAGTTAATCCCATCATCTAGGTGCCAGAACAGAAAAGCATTCATGCACCTGTTTTTATTCTTTATTGAACCCTTTTTACATAGTAGCTCTACATCTTCAACAGGTAAATGAATAAATAAAAAGAACTATAAAGTATTGTGTCAGATGACACAGCTTTGTATCCAACTTCATTCTTTGTACACAACTATCATTTGGTCAAAGTGCTAAATATGTCATGTTTTCACTGATGGATGTTCAAAGAAGTTAATTTATTATACGACTTATTCTAAAAACGAAATGGGTGGAGCTTCATTACAAATTTTTATTTAATTTAATTGTATTTGTATAACACATTTTACAAGTGGCAAAAAAAATTGGTAAAGAACTTAAATGTATGATTTTAAATATTTTTCTATAATCCATATACATCTCTAATGAACACGCCTGCAGCTATGATGACAGGAAAACTCCCTCAGTCAACACAAGGAAGAAACCTTGAGAGAAACCAGACTCAAAAGGGAAAACCCATCCTCATTTGGGTGAAACCAGATTAAAATACAAACCATGTAGCAGAAACTTTACTATAGTTTTTATATGTTCATTAACATGAAGTCTGCTTGGTTATCTTATAACTGTAATGGGAATTGTAGTCCTATTAGCAGTGAAAAGTCATCTTCACAGTTTTGGGGGTATGTTATAAATTGAGTTTAACTTACTGAGGGTTAATTCGGGGTTAGGCTGAATTTTAAAAAATCTGGTTTCACGTCAGTGCCCGCACTTGGAAATTGAAAAAAATATTTATTTTATAAATTTTTTTAACCACATAAAAAACCTCTGAAAATGCCTCAGACAAGGTAAAAATGACACAGAAGGCGATTCGGTGTTAGATGCTGTGATTGTGAGATTGGTGAATTATGTTTGAAATAGTTCTTCATCTTAATCTTCATCTTCTTCCGCTTGTTCCGGGGTCAGGTCACGGGAGCAGCAGCCTAAGCAGTGAGGTCCAGATATCCCTTTCCCCAGCCACTTTCTCCAGCTCTTCCAGGGGGACGCCAAGGCGTTCCCAGACCAGCTGAGAGACGTCGTCCCTCCAGGGTGTTCTGGATTGACCCCAGGGTCTCTTCCCGGTTGGAAGTGCCCTAAACACCACACCAGGGAGGCATTCGGGAGGCATTCTAATCAGATGCTCGAGCCACCTCTGCTGGCTCCTCTCAACGTGGAGGAGCACAGGTTCTACTCCAAGCTCCTCCCGGATGACAGAACATCTCATCTAAGGGAGAGCCCCGCCCCCCTGCAAAGGAAGCTCATTTCCACCGCTTATATTCACGATCTTGTTCTTTCGGTCACTACCCAACGCTCGTGACCATAGGTGAGGGTACGAACATAAATCGACTGGTAAATTGAGAGCTTAGTCTTCTGGCTCAGCTCCCTCTTCACCACAACTGACCAGTACAAGCTCTGCTTCACGGCAGAGGCTGCACTGATTCGCCTGTCGATCTCCCGTTCCATCCTTCCCTCACTTATGAACAAGACCACAAGATACTTGAACTCCTCCACTTGGGGGCTTGTCATTCCAGACCCGTAGGGTGCATTCCACCCTTTTCTGGCTGAGAACCATGGCCTTGTACTTGGAGGTGCTGATTCTCATACCAGCTGCTTCACAAATCAATCCAGCAAGAGCTGGAGGTCCTGGCTCAATGAAGCCAAAAGGACAACATCATCCACCAAAAGCAGAGATGAAATCTTATGGCCACCAAACCAGAACCCCTGAATGCCTTGACTGGGCCCAGAAATTCTCTCCATAAACATCATGAACAGAACTGGTGATAAAGGACATCCTTGGTGGAGTCCAACCCCCACTGAAAACAAATTCGACCTGTTGTTACTAATCCAACCAAGCTCTGGCTTCGGCAGTACAGAGACCGAACGGCCCGTAACAACAGGTCCGGTATTCCATATTCCCGGAGCACGCCCCACAAGATGGTTGAAAGCACATGTGGACAGGTTGGGCAAACTCCCATGCCCCCTCCAGGATCCAGACTTTGCATCGGCGACAACCCGGGCTGCAGCACGTTTGGCCTGTCGGTACCCGTCCTCTGCCTCAGGAGTCCCTCAGGCCAAAAGGACCCAATAGTCCGCCTTCTTCAGCTTGACGGCCCCCCCTCACCGCAGGTGTCCACCACCTGGTTCAGGAGATGCGCCACTACATGCACCGATGACCTTCCAGCCACAGCCCTGCACTGCCACCTCAATAATGGAGACATGGTACATGGCCCGTTCAGACCCTATGTCCCCGGCCTCCATTGGGATGCTGTTGTAGCTCTGCCGGAGGTGGGAGTCAAGGCCCTTCTGACAGGAGACTCCACCAAATGTTCCCAGGAGACCCTAACTACACATTTGGGTCTCCCAGGTCAGGAGGGTGGCCTTTCCCACCATCAGAGCCAGCTCACCACCAGGTGGTGATCGGTTGACAGCTCAGCTACTCTCTTCACCTGAGTTTCCAGAACATGTGGCCAGAAGTCCAATTACATGACTACAAAGTCAATCTTCGAAATGCGGCACAGGGTGTCCTGGTGCCAAGTGCACTTATGGACACCCTTATGTTCAAACATGGAGTTTGTGATGGACAATCTGTGATGAGCACAGAAGTCCAACAATTAAACACCATTCGGGTTCAGATCAGAGAGGCTGTACCTGCCGTTCCAGGTCGCACTGTCATTGCCCACATGGGCATTGAAGTCTCCCAGGACAACGAGGGAGTCCATAAAGGGTGGGTATTCTGAACTGTCATTTGGTACATAAGCACAACAACAGTCAGGACCCGTCCCCCACCTGGAGGTGGAGGGAGGCTACACTTTCGTAAACCGGGGAGGACCCCAACATATAGGCACCGAGATGGGGGGCAACAAGGATGCTCACACCGACTCGACAACTCTCCCCATGAGCATCTCCAGAATGAAACAAGGTCCAGCCCATCTCGAGATGGGTGGTTCCAGAGCACAAGCTATGTGCCGAGGTGAGCCCGACTATATCTAGTCTGTATCTCTCAACCTCGCACACCAGCACAGGCTCCTTTCCTACCAGAGAGGTGACATTTCATGTCAGTAGCCGAGGATCAGTCCGGCAGAACCCACGCCCACTGCCACCCGGCTCACACTGCACCCGACCCATATAGCCTCTCCCACAGGTGGTTGGTTCATGAGAGGGTAGACTTATGTCTCCTCTTCAGGCTGGGCCCAACCAAGCTCCATGGGCAGAAGCCCGACCACCAGGCACTCAAACCCCTCCCCCAGAACTGAAATAGTTCTATTTTCTAAAGAATTTTGGAACTGCAAGGCTGCTGTTCTTTAGACAGTTGTTCAGAGTTTCGAGTTTAATACATGTTAAATGTTCATGAAGGGTTTGAATTCAAAAACAGATAAGTCCAGTTGATTTAATTATAAGAAAAACGATTTAAGTAGCTTTACAAAAAAAATGGGGGAAAAAAACTTTTTCCAGCCTCTTAAAAAAAACTTTTTCCAAGACCTTTCAAAAACTTTTGTTCAGTAGCTTTGAAATTAAAGCTACTGAAAAAGTTGTTTTTCTCATAATTAAAACAATTGGACTTACAGCTGCAAGTTCTCCCACTTAAAAGATGAGAGAGGTCTCCAATTTTCATCATAGGTATACCTCTAACTATGAGGGACAAAATGAGAAAAAAAATCCAGAAAATAACATTGTCTGATTTTTAAAGAATTTATTTGCAAATTATGGTGGAAAATAAGAATTTGGTCAATTACAAAATTTCATCTCAATACTTTGTTATATACCATTTGTTGGCAATGACAGAGGTCAAATGTTTTCTGTAAGTCTTCACAAGGT
>JAQMYF010027128.1:0-15054 GCA_030014195.1 Neosilurus mollespiculum
GAGCGAGGGGCTTCCAAGATGATGAGAACTCCAGCCAGCATCAGCACACCAGGACCGACCACAGGACTCACAGAGCAAGTCTAGATGTGGTTACATTTTGACGTTCCTCTTGATGACATAAAAGGTCCTTTTTCCCTTGTCTCTGGTCATTCAAAGCTTTTTGAAGTCCCCTGTGCTGCTGATGTTTATGCTCAGGTAGAGATTTTTTTTTGTTTGTTTTTGTTTTTGCATTTTCTAGTACAATGGTATCTGGGAAGAATTCATTTTTGTTTGTTTGTTCAGGGCTAGGTTCTTTTTTTGGAAAATCTTAATTTTAATTTTAAAATTTTAGTTCATTAATAGGTTCACTGTCAAGGCCCAGGTCTGAGAGAACTGTTGCAGAAGATCTAGGTGCTGTTGTAGCCTCGCCTTGATTTGCGGACAGGAGTACTAGATCATGTACAAATAGTAGGTATTTGACCTGTGTGTCCGTAAGGCTTAAGACACTAGGTGCAGACTGTTCCAATATCCTTGCCATGTTCACTGACATATACACCAATCGGCCATGATATTAAAAATTATGTCCCCTGACAGGTTTATTTCAAACATTATCTCATTACAGTGGCACCTGCCAAGAAGTGGAATGTATTACACAGCAAACATAGGAACATGATAATGAGGTTGAAAACTGGTGGGATCTCGCCATTCCCATCTCACGTCACACTGTGACCAGTTTATCAAGTCATTTTCACGTTTCAGTTAGATGGCTTTTTACTTTCTTTGATAGGATGTAAGATAATTAGTCACAAGATATGTAATATGGCAAATGATAATGACAATGAATTAGGCAAATCTTTCTTGTACGTCAGTGGATTGCTGATCTTGACGTCATTGTGATTAGGTAATTGCCCAATCCATTGGTAAAAGCCATGTAGGCTTAATAGTGGAAATTTGAAAACTTATTAGATTAAGTAAATAAAATATGCTGAAAAATATTTTTATTCCAAAAGGTGATAAAAATGTATTAAAGTCTATATTTGTGAGAAAAAAAAAAAACACCAGCAGGCATGAGATTCGAATCTGAGTTTACAGGTTTTCAATTAATTGACAAAACCACTACACCATACCATCTCACCATTCACATAGGCAGTTGTGAGTAGTATAAGACCAGTGTGCATGTCGGCTATGTTTATTTAGGTTTTTCTGCAAATATTTTAAAAGGATCATATGGAATTTTATGTACTGTATGATGGCCTGTTGTTAATGAGAAACTGAATAATGACTGGTAAAAATATTAAGAAAATTATATTGATGTCAAGGCTATATACAGCCGGTGCGCGCCAACCGCCATATTGCCACTGTTCATGTGAGATTCAACCAGGAGGATGACAAAGGAATTCTTGTTTTTAATTTCCTTTTTGTGAATTATTTCTCGATTTTGGTACGTTATGGTACTATCACTAGTGCTGTTTTATTGTGGAATATCCCCCTATTGTGTCTTGTGGTTGCAAGTATGATGTGCCACTTTATGATGTGTTTTTGTGCTGTGCCTGTAACCAGTGCGAGTCACCATACAATGTAAATAGCATAGGCTACTATCATGCATGTCTAATGTTTTTATTATTTGTACAGTTTCATGAGTTTGGAAGACAATCAATAATGACCCAGGGGGTTTTGCTCAAATGACTGACTGCTTGTGTAATATGGCCACTGCTCCATAAAATGATATTACTGTTTAATGAGTATTATGTATGTGAATAAGTTTCTCCAAATGCTGTCATACTTTTTTACATTTGGTGATAATTCAGTTTAGTTTTTGAAGGTTACCCTGTAAAAAATGTTCTATATAACTCCTATAGAACAGACATTTTCTATAGAACCGTTAGAACATAACTTTCTATAGAAGTTCTATTTAAAAAAAGGTCTTACAGCAATCTTGTTCTAAATAATTTTCTATAGAAAGAAAATATTCCCTAGAATATTTTTATAAAGGTTTTATAGAAAAAAAAAACTTGTTTTACTGTATATACTTTTCTGTAGACAGAAAATATTCTATAGAACATAAGGATTTCTGTAGAAAATCTGTAAACGTGTAGCATAGGAAATATTCTGTAGATGAGTCTATATGAATTTTTATAGAAAATGTTTTTATAGAGAAAACTGGTTGTTTATTTCCTTTACAAAAAAAAAAAGTCTGAGTTCCAACTCGTGTATAATGATATTTCTGCTCAGTTCCTCTCCCCCTCTACTCCTTCTCAGTTGCAGCCCGCCATTACGTAATTACGTAGTCCTACGGAAGGTACGTATGTCGTGCACAGCTATTGGCTAACGAGTCGTCAAACTCAAGTTTTATCCTATGGAAGTGCGCGAAAGTACTGAACACGCCTTCGCGCGCGCTGTTCGAATCCTTGCTCAAGCCCAATGTATTCGTTCGCTTTGTTCAACAAAAATACGCCCTGCTTGATTTCTTTGAATACAATGAAGTCGCTATAGTGAAGAGAACATCAGTAATTATCAAGAAAAGCTCCAACCGAAGAAAGATGAACTGAACCGTGAAAACTGAGGTTCAGGCCCTGAGACCCAGTGGGAAAGAAGGAGATCTGAGATCTGAAGGTAGGTATCTAGGTATCTATCTATCCATCCATCTATCCATGCATAAATGTTGATTAAAGCTAAATTTGATATCACATTTATAAATGAAAGATGCATATATGTTTATAATTTACATTTTTAAATAAATATCCAACCATGTATTTAACAAAATAACAAGAGGAGTTCCATCACTGACCAGACTTTAGATATAAATAATGAAAAAGATAGAAGTAATTAAATGGAAGAAAAATCTGTTCTCCACTCCAGATACACAACAAACAAAACAATAAAAATAAATTATATTGAATAAATGCAGGGCTGTTAAACGTTTAAACTACTGGACTGTTTTTAAATGAAGTACTAACAGAGTATTTTGGAGATTGAAATGTGTGTGTATGTGGTAGATAAACTATTACGGTACTGTATATATTATATTCCAGTTTAGAGACTTCCTGTTCATTTACATTTCCTTTAATTTTCAGAACAAAAAAAGAAGACTGCCCGTGAATGAAGATGCCTGGGTCCAACTGAAAGTAAACCTCCTTTCTGTAAGTGTATTACTATCGATAGTAATATATTATATTTAAGGGCCATGTAAGGTCACTGGAGGTGATACTCTACTGTTTTTCATTACAACTTCTTCACTAGTATTGCCATCGTATAGTCATTTCAGCCATTATGGCTCTGTGATCCACTTTCTGGCTGTAATGTGTGAAATTTCATTCATTAATTCATTCAAGTTAAAGTTTCTATGTTGTTCACTGGAATAATGAACTAAATACAACAAATGTGTATGTGCAAGTTTCTGCATTATAAAGAAAACAGAAAAGAAATGTTTTTGATATTGAATAGAAATGTATATTTTCAGGAGGGAACTGGAAGGTTACTGCAAATACTGGATGTTTATGAATCTCTCAGAAAATAAGTTTTGGAACTGAGAAAGGAAAGCGCTTCCCTACGAAATGTGATCATCATAAAAGATCGTAAGTTGATAAAAGATTTCAGTATAAACTTGCGGTGCATTATATTTAGGTCAGATGGCAACTGAACTGATTGATACCTAAGGTGTTGATAATCTTTTCTCAATGACTTTGAATGAAAGGCTTAGTGGTTAATTAATAATTCTAACTTGTAAAATCTGTTATTCTCATTGCTTAGGACTTCCACAGCTGTTAAACCAAACGAACAGGATGGCATTCTGTTCCACTTCTAGGAATGATGTGGAACATTACGCTGTAGCTTCTGATTCTGGAGATACATGTGAACCAAATGCAGCCTAACATGTATATGACTGAGGAACATCCACAGGACGATCATCCCCAGCTCCTTTCACTGGGGTACAAGACGAACACTTGTTTGCACTCTATCTCAATCTCAATGACAATTTTTGCACTATTCTGTAAATTTTATATTACACTGTCACTTTTTGCATTATTGCACATATTCCTTACGTTTTATTTCTTCAGTTTATATTTATACTTATTTGCCTTAATTTTTGTATAAGCCTAACTTAAATGTTTGTCTGTACACTGAGTGAAGTAAAACCGGAGCAAAATTTCTTGTTTGTGTACACACACTTCTGATTCACAAAATCCCTGTTTTTCATGGCTATATAGCTGCTGGTATTGGTTCACAATGTTTCTATAGAACTTTTTTCTATTGAACAAGGTCCTAAAGTTCTATAGAAGTTTTATAGAATTTTTTCCTATAGAAATATTATAGAACATTTTTTGCAGGGTAGTCAATCAGTTGCATTGTTTACTTCTTTATTACAAAGAGTTGTATATTTTATTTCTAAAAAGTTTAGTTCATACAAATGTAGTTTGATTGTGAGGGGACACGCAATACTTTGCACAAGGCAGGAGGGTTGCGATGACTTTAGTACTACACCTTATTATAACCAAATAGAACATTATATTTTAACTGCATGCGAGTATTATGCAATAGAGATTTCTTCTGAAATTTAGTACTGTTGTTAAAATTCTGTGGCCCCATGCATGAAGCAGATAAACCACATTGACAACATGTAGAAAAAGCCAATTGAAGATACCAGAAAGTAAAAAGTGGAAAGATCAAACTGTGGTTGAAAACTAGTCACCAGCACACTTGTATGTTGGTTGTAAAGTGGTTAGAAACATGTTATAATTGGTCACATAATGGTTAGAAACTGGTCACTGAAGACGTGATAAACTGGTTGTCAAATGGCCCCGATACTGGTGGAAAAGACGTCATCAATAGTTGCAAAGTCGTCATTTAGTGGTAATTAGTGACGTGTTGACCACGTGACTTGAGGGTGCAAAATGATGTGAAATTGTGACGTGAATACAATGTCATCGATGACATTACTTCCATGTGTTTATCACGTACCCATTTTATCTGAGTAGGCAGAAACTGAACAGTTTCTCTTAGTTGTCAAAGTTAATATGTTTCAGTGAAGGGTGAGCAATTACAATAAACCCAGGTGATTTGTGGCATATTTCACTAAACCAAATTACACTGGCTAAAGATGGATAAGACATGGTTGGTGATTTAGGTGAAAAGTTTCAATTTAAATATGTGTGGATCTTCGTAGAAAAAAGTAATGCATAGTTTGCAATTTAATAATAATAATTCATCATAATAATAAAATCATTTTGTTCATGGTACAATCAACTAAGTCAAAGAGACAGTGCAAAATACAAGGTCCAATGGCACATAGTAAAATTACCACAGCGGGAACAATGATAGAAATACATGAAAAGAACCATCCAAACCATCCTAATTAGACCCATGATCCATGGGTTCTTTATGTATACATCTACTGAAATTTGTTGAGTAACTATATGCATCTTGTTTAAAGCTTGAAAAATGGTACCATGAGCAACATCAATAGGTGGAATATATGAAGATTTAGTTTTCAAAAACAGATAGTTTAAAACTATTTAATTAGCTTTACAAAAAAAATGTAAATAAAATAACATTAAAAAAAAATTTTTTCCAGTAGATAAAAAAAAAACTTTTTTCCAGTACCTTTCAAAAACTTTTTTCAATAGCTTTAAAATATTTTTTCTCATAATTAAAACACTGATCTCCAGTTATAGCACAGACTCTGTTTTCTTTAACAAGCACAAAGTGCAAGGCTATTCTGTTTTGATTAGCAGTGAGGCATAATGCAGTTGTCCTTGTTTTACATCATCAAAAGCTAAGGTTGTGGCATTAGTGAAGGGAGCAAGTTGAAGCACAGATCCAGGCATAATCATAAACTTCAATGCTGACTTTGGCACATGCTTAAAGCAGACAGAACAACCTTAATTGGGAAAGGAATTTGCTGGGTAAAAATAGATTTTTGGACTGTGGTGAAACCACCGCGAGGTGGGATTTGGCATACAAATGATAAACAGACATCACCCCATCCTGGCCCATTGACACCACTGTGTGAACATGTGTCTTTGCCCATATAGGGTAGGCAGGTATAGCTACAAATACTTAGTGACCTAGTTTATGCCTCTGTGTTACAAATTCCACTCTAAAACTTCGAATGTGTGTGCTCACTGTTTAGATGTGTGTGTGATCACTTTGGATGGGCTAAATGAGGGGGCACTAATTTCCACTGCAGTATTAATACAGTATATCAAAATTAAAATCATATATCAGGCCAAATAGAGGGTGTCATGGCAAAAAATGCCCAATTCACGAGTTCAAGAGATCCAAATTCCCTTTTCAGGTGTTTATTTAGCCTTTAGGAAAAAGTAGCTTACAGTCACTCACACAGACTTCCAAGATTGGACCCCTCCAACTAGCCCTGCATTGCCCCATTCCATTCTGAGTTGTCTACCATCTTCTAGCTCTGATTGGCTCTCCAAAATTCCTTTTCTCTCCCATGACTATTTTCTAGACTCTGATTAGTCCACTAAGGCCCCTCCTTTTATTTAATCTCTCTGCCATCATTATTTTATAGCCAACAGAGGGCATCAGATACCTTCTGTATGGTTCTTAGTACCTTAGCTTCCCAGAAGTATCACGTTGAACTATCTCTTACCACACAATGACATCATATGTCATCTCGTCTTTTATTCATCTTCTGTATGCTGAAATCTGGGATTTTGAAGACGAGTCTGAGTTAAATTTTCTTTATCAGACGGTCATGAGCTAGATCATGATATTTCCCGCACAAGTTTGACCGAGTGGAATGGAATTACTGAGAGGCATTCAAAACGCAGCAAGCACAAATGTACAACATGTTGTATATAAACATGAAAATTTGTAAACAAATTTAAGTACTCAAGTGTGGCGTAGTTATCAATTCCTCATGAGTAAAAGTGAATGCTCACGTTAGCGTGTGCACGTGGCACGATCACAACACTGATACCTTAGCCACTCCTTGATTAATACACAAAGTGGAGCGTAAGATGAAAACATTTTCTGTTTGTTTGTTGTCAAGTGGCACCTCCTGATATAAAAAAGCCCGGTACAAAAAAAAGTTGCAAAAAGTGAAGATGCCACGACTGCCACAGGCAAGCAAAGACCAGGCCCTGGGCATGCTGAGTGCAGGAATGACACTTTGGTGTGCATCGTTTAAGTGTTGTACCCCTTCAGACATGCCACAGGCAGACGGGAACCACCCGAGACCGACCAAGACCTGGTTAGCCACGTGTCACTACACGTGCACAAAGCCATCGTATCCAGGTGATGCATCTGAGGGACTATTTCCGTCCAGCAACACTGACAGCAGCTGAGGTTCCTGGTACACGCCACAACCACATCAGTGCTCGTATAGTACGCAGAACGCTCAGGGAAGAAGGTATCTGGTCGTTCAGAGCTCATGTTGGTATGGTCCTGAAAGACCGCAGGTGCTGAAGAACACTGAAATGTGTTTTTACTCATCACTGTCTGTGTCTGAAATGTCTGTTCTTGATTTGTATATTATTTAACTGATTTGGTTAAACATAATAATATTTCAATATTGCGTTTTAATGCTTCTTAGTATAATAAAATAACCGTACCCTCACTTCAGTGAAAAAACTACTCATACAATAGCCAAATATTAGCACCCAATTATCAAATAGTACAGTAAATCATATACAAATGCTTTTCTATAGGTATAGCAGTGAAAATTTAAATATAGGAATTTTCATTAGAGAACATTAACATTTTCATTTCAGGATAACAAATGATTTGAAATTAAGGAAATATGATCACTCATTCCAAAGAACATTACATTTTTTGTATTCATAGAAAATTTCTAGATGGCAAATTGACAACTGACCAGCCCTGCTGCCAGGTAATATTATTAATCAAATAAACTAATGATGAATGTTTGAAATGAAAACTTAATTTGCTCTGAATAAAATGTATTATTTATCAAATTTGAGACCTAGCACTTACTATCAGGAAAGCCCCAGTAGTGCTGGGGTTGATCACTTGTCATATTTCCCCAAAAAATGTACAGGCTACACAACACAAAATTTTTATGTGATTTCATGCATTCATTACAAAATTAATAAATCCTGGGGTCAATAAATAAAAGACATGGGGTCAATTACATTCCACTGCAACCCACCATCAAATTTGAAACAAAACTTTACAAGGCCATTTATCTCAGCCGTTATGTTTACTTGCTGTTTGAAGACCTAAATCAATTCATGTTAATGGTCAGTATTTGATTCGAGTATGTGATGAAGAATTCCAGCCATTTACATAAGACTTATGAATGACCAAATATACAACATATTCCCACCAAGTAAGACCAGGCAGGCCACAGGATTTCCTCGGAGCATCAGTCCAGAATACACAATGCCCCTAGTGGTGCCTGATACCCCTAACTTTTATTTCCCTCACACTGGTAGAGGACTGTGAGAATTATGAGCAACAGTTTCGATATTTGTGGATAAAACCAATCAAATTATATTAGAAATATCCATATGCATCCTAAAGGATGAATACGAGTCAATATGCAGGACTGCCATATAAAAGTAAGCTTAAAACACAGAACTCAGATTGAAACTTGCCACACTAGCACTAACACTCCAATGTATCAGAAATTGTAATAGAAAGCTTGTTATATGTATATGCTTAAGGATGAGATAAGATGAGGTCCCCTAGGAGCTGCTTGATTGCTGCTGGTCTCCTGTCTGATTAGGCATTACACTGGTGGACATCTCTCTTGTTTTTGCTGGCATGTCAATTGACCAAAGGTGGCATCCCCATACTTCCTAGGATTCAGGCTGCAAATTAAAACATGGTCAACTGGAATTAAAGGGTGTTAAGAGAGAAGTAACATTGTTACCATGCACACTGTTTAATTTTTCAATAAGAGCTGCCACAGATCCTGAAAAAACACCATATAAAAGGGGTTGGAAATTATTGTAATAGGTATTGGGGGTGGTGCTTTTAAATGTTGCAGCTAGTGTGATAGCTGCATCTGCAACAAGTTAGTCACAAACATAGACAAATAGAGGAATACATTTATTTTTCAACTTACCCTCATTTCACCACAATTTAAATCTAAAAGATATTCTAAAAGATATTCAAGAACCTAAAAGATATTCATTGTGCAATTTAGTGCTGCGCCTCTTACTTGAACAAGCATAAGGATTGGCCTATTCGCTAAATTGCAACAGTTTCTTCCAGCCAGTTTGAACAACTTAATTAGGCTTAAACAAACAGTGCTCTTTTCACTTGAAACTAGTATTACATCAACGTGAGATAACACATCTAGCAGTCTTCAAATCATAAATGCAAGGTTAATCAAAATAAAGTTATTAAGTATGCATGTTTATTATGGTGGCACTGTAGCATAGTGGTTAGCATGTCTGCCTCACAGCAAGAAGGTCTTGGGTTCAGGTCCCAGGCTTGGCAAGGGTCAAGGGCCTTGATCATCTTCTTGAACATGGCTGACGAATTCTTCATACCAAAGGGCATGACTTTATATTGGTACAAGCCCCTAAGGGTGACAAAAGCTGATACTTCTTTGGCTCTCTTCGTAAGTGAAACACACCTGTATCCTTTTAGTAAGTCACACTTTGTGATGTGCTTTGATTTACCGATCTTGTCTATGCAGTCATCTATGCTTGGTATTGACAAAATGTCGGAGTTGCTCAGCCTCATAGGGCGATTGTTGTTTAGTGTCACCACTGGGGCTTCCTCAGGCTCAGCCCAGGGGCAGTTGTTCACTACCAAGACTTCACCAGTTCTCTGGTGGTACGCTTTTAAAATGTTGGCGTGACATAGCTGAGATGTTTTTCGTCGGTCAGGGGTATGATATAGTCTACATCATTGACTTTTCTGATGACTTCATATGGACCATGGTACCTTGCATGCAAAGGGCTTCCAGGCACAGGCAATAATGCCAACACTCTGCCTCCTGGGCAGAAACTGCGATTTTCAGCTTGACGGTCAAACAACTGCTTCATCTTCCACTGAGCACATTTCAGATTTTCTTATGCCAGTTCGCATGCGCGATGAAGTTTCTCCTTAAACTTTGACACCTAATCTAGCAGATTGGCATCCCAGAGGGCTCTTGGCTCTCCTTCTGGAGTTTCAGCTGACTTTAGTTTATTGAAGATGAGCCAATGAATATAGTAATTACACAGGTATGGGTTGAGTATGATTAAGTAACTTAGCTAAACAGTTCTAGTCAGAAGAGTGGCAGTTGTAGGCCGGTTGTAGTGAAGGTCGGAGACGGCAGTTGACATCCACGGACTTGGGTCTCACAGCAGTGTCCTCGGGTGGAATGTTCTCAGTTATCCAGGTTTCAGTGTAGTCCCTCCGATTGTGATGGGCCATACCGTGCTGATGCTTCGTAGCGTGTGTGTCGAGAAATCCCGGAAGTGTTCAGTGAAGAGCGTATGAACGCTCGTGTCATTACTGATGACGTTCGAAGCCTCGCTGGTTCAGGAAGTGGTTTGAGTATTGGCGCGATTTATAAGCATATATATACTGCACTGGATCCGCTCACACTTTGTGGGTGAAGTATTTGTTGCATGCTAAAAAATTGGGGTACAACAACACCTCATCCATGCTGAGGCATGTTCGTGCTTTGCATAAAAATAGTGAGGGAAATGTGTCTGGACCCACCTCAAGTGAGTAATTCAAAAATATCCACTGTAGGAACATACTTTTCCATTCCTGACATATTTCTTACTTTTTACTTCCTCAACTATAATAATGAAATTCACAGAACTACTACTATATTTAAAAACTTATTTTTTCTCCCAGTTTCCAAAAAGAAGGAGGTGGATGAGGCCTTGATCAATGATTCATTGATCAAGGCCTCATCCAGGTCAATGATTGTCAAAGACATCCAGCCATTCTGCATAGTGGAGGACACAGGATTTAAGGAGTTTGTGGCAAGACTGGATCCAACCTATGTCACAGAAAGATGTGTTTGGTGACGGATGAAGCATGAGAGTATTATTGAATTTAACCAATTGATTGTTTTTTTCTTTTAACTTTTATTTTTTCCCTTTCCTTTAGGCTGTAAAGGCAATGGCTGAGGAAAATTATTGGATAGAGAAAGAGAAAGCCAAAGCTGCGATCCAAAATGTAGCAGCAGTCAGATTAACAGCAGATATGAGCACATCCATTAACATGGATGCCTACCTGGCTGTGACCTTCCATTATATAGATGGAAACACCCGTCTCCAGTCAGCTTTACTGGGTGCAGTGAAATTCCCATAGGCACACACAGCAGAAAATTTAGCTTGTGTGATGACATCCCTCATGGAAGAATGGGGAATAGCATAAAAAATAACATGCCTAGTAACTGATGGTGCACCCAATATGATTGCCTGTGGTAGGGACAGTGCAGTAAATGTGCTTGTGAACATGAAGGACTTTTTTCAGAAACAAAATATGTTCCACTGTGCTGGGGTTCAGACAATTCCTCCTTTTAGAAATGTCACACTTGGGCACCTTCATTTATGGGGAGATCGTATTTCAAAGCCATATTCGTTTGGCTTGGCGAGTACAATTACATAAGGAAAATTACTGAAAATTTTCCAAGATATCCCAAAAGCAGCTGGTTAGAGCTATTTTATTTATCAATGGTGCTCCACTTTTTCCTTATCAATACTACTTTTAACCTATAAAGCACCGACTGGTCCTGTGCCACATTATATTAGCAAACTTTTTGTCGTTTATGATCCACCATGACCACTTAACAAAATGTGCGGGTTGCTTACTGATACCTCGAATAATGAAGACTACTGCAATGGGCAGAGCTTTCTCTTACAAAGCTCCACATAAATGGAATAACCTTCCACTTAATGTTCAGGAATCAGGCACAGACTCAGTGTTTAACCCTTTATTTTTCTGGGTAAATATTCGGTAGAACACTTCACTCATATTTTTACTATTTTACTTTTGTTTTTTTTAACTACTAAATAGTAATTTGAACTTGATATGAAATCTCAGCCATTTGGTAGAGGTGTGTATGTATGTAAAAATATCATGGGGTTGTTTGAACAAAAACAAACAATGTTATTGTTGCCAAAACTGATTTTTTTTAAAAAGGCCATTGCTTTTTTTTTTGGTGTGGCCTTTAAAGGGTTAAGACAAGTTTAGTCAAGCATTACTTGTTTAGTCAAGCATTTTGTTAATAGCCTTTTATTAGGTAAAGGGGCAGATCTGGGGGTTCTCAGGCATATAGAGTTCTAGTAAACTGGTATGTTTGGATGCTGTCACTCCTGCACTCTCACATGCATGTTCAGGTCCACTGAAAGTGGAGTGGCTTATTGTCCTATGTCACAGGGTGCACTCATGTCTGTCTTCCTTCTTATTCTCTCTTTTTTAGTTATGCTCTCACAGTCAGTCATGCTGGAGTCCCTTCTTGCACTCAGCACTAATAAACTCTCTTTTTTTTAACCATTACAGGGCCGGTGGTGTAGTGGTTAGGGTGCTGGGCTCATGATCAAGAGGTCATAGTTTTAAATAGTTTTAGATTCCCACCTTGCTAAGACCCCTGGGCAATATCTTAACCAGGGATAAGCTCTGGCCTGATGAGCCAGATGGTTCAGGCATATAAATGCTCAACAAACCTACTTACAATTATAAGATAACCAACTAGACTTCATGTTAAACTAAAGTGAAGTCTCTGCTACATGGTTTGTATTTTTATCTGGTTTCATCAAAATGAGAATGGTTTTCCTTTTTGAGTCTGGTTCCTTTCAAGGTTTCGTCCTTGTGTGGTCTGAGGCAGTTCTTTCTTCCCACTGTTGCCACAGGCTTGTTCATTACGGATGTAAAGGGTTTATAGAGAAATGTTTTAAAATCATAACTTTAACATTTAAAAACATTTTTTACTATGTAAAGCTGTTTTGAAACAATGCTAATAGAACTGAATGAAACTGAATTGAATTTAATTAAGTTAATGTTGAGTAATTTCTATTTAGAATTTTGGACATTGCTTGTTGTGTCCCTCAGGGGTCATTGATGATGTTAAAATTGTTTATCTATATATACATGCAAGGTTTCTGATTTATTAAAATTCGTGTTGTTTGCAGATGGTACAAATATTATTTTTTGAGTAAAATATACAGGAACTACTAGAGGTTATAACTGAAAAATTAGCAAATTAAAAATGTGGTTTAATAGAAATAAATAATCAGCAGGTGCTTTCAAGGTTATGGTTTATATTCTGTACTTTATTAATTCTATTCGTTTATTTTTCAATTATTCCATATTGTTAATTATTTTCAGTTATGATTTTTTTGTGGTTTGTTTTCTTTCTTGTAAATAATTCTGTACAGTTGTATATGTTTTGTGGTATGAGAGGAGCACAAAGGGAGATCAACTGTGGGTACATTTTTAATGATCAATAATTGATAGGTATGGTGTGGGATTAAATAAGATTATTTTTCTTCCCATTCCTTTTCGAATATATTACGGCTGACAATTTAATTTGCATCAAGCTTTTTATTACTATTAGTACTTTCATTCTTTTTCTTCTATTATAATAATTATCATCAATCACAATATTTTTGTTCCTTTTGTCATTTGTTTCACTGTTAATTTATTTCATTTTTATTAATCAGCACAGATTTTAACTTTAAGCAGAACCAACAATACTGCAATCTGAATACCTACTATGGAGAGAATCTCTGAACAGCATATATCTTTCAGGTAAAAACAACTGGTAACAACTTTTTATATTTTATAGCAATTATTATGCAGGAGTTTATTTTATTATGATCAGCACGCGTGCGCGCACATGTATATGTATACAGTTATTGACAAAAGTCTTGTCGCACATGTGGATATTCATGTATAAAAGCCCATATCTCACCAACCTATTAACCGATCTTCATCAACTATGCCTTACATTAATCCTACAAATATACAAATTGTTTTGTGAAAGCAACAGGAAATTGTAAATTTATTTATACTTTTTACAGCTAACAAAAGACGAACATATCCATTCTAAACTGGAAAAAAGTTGTCGCATTCATGTAACATATAAATGATAAGTAAAATTTGTAAAATATAATTAGTAAAATTAGGAAAAAATAATGAAAAGTGCTTGCTTAACTAAATATACATCAAATATAGGTATTAAAGCAGCTTTCAGGCAATTTACAAAATATTTTTGCAAAAACTGTAGAAACCTTCAGGATCTCCTAAAAGCAAATGAAAATGAATTGCAAGCTGTAGTAAGAAATTTCAGCCACCGTTGGTACACATAGGTAAGCTAGGCCATGCATGGAAAACTATCTACAAATTATCTGGCTGCAAAAAAGTTGTAGTTAACCTCCTGATGACTCCCCAAAAGCTCCGTTAGGACTCATAGCTAGCAATGTCTGCTTCAGCATCAACTGTACATCATATTTCTTGCAATAGTCACCATACAGGTCCTGTACAAGACAAAGCTAGAACAACATGATGTGCTTACCAAGGCCCTAACACGTGGAAACTGTCATTTGCAGAAACGACAAAAAAAATTTATATTTGGAATGAATTATTAATTCAATATCATATTGCTCTGCCACCATTGTTGTTACCTACCATCTAGAAAATGGCTGGACCCAAAGTTCCCCAAAGAGCCAGTAATGTATGAAAGTGAAACATCTTGGTTTAAGGTCACCTCCAGTACACCACAAAGCTATGTAAGACGGGTGGGAACATTACCAGACGCAGATTATTGCTTCCCATTATGTTTCAAACCTACAGGTGGCTCAGATTTCTCACCATAGGGTTGATAAGACTGTTTTCTGACCATTTTATGAACGAGCTGCCCTCTAAAATAGCTTACTTGTGTATTAAAAATGTATTACCGGTGTCTTGGGCCTCAAGAATTTTCAGTAGCACTTACAAATTTTTATCATTTGTAATTTGAACATCTTGAAGGTGTCTGATTCTTTTAATATTATAATTAATTATATTTTCTTTATTTACCATTTCTGAATTTTTATATTTGTACCTTTAACTGTAAAAACTGTAGAATCCTTTAAATAGTTTTAGTTATTGTTCTTTTCTTCTTGTTGCTTTGATAGCTATTCTTTACATTTT
>JAQMYF010027194.1:0-15047 GCA_030014195.1 Neosilurus mollespiculum
CATACTACACTTTCAATCAACACTACAATCATTTTAGTGTTATTCTACTGTATAATACATGCCACTATTGGGTAATAATATCAGGCTACAATCAGATTAATCTTTCCAGTACACTTTTACAGTTTAGTGTTATTTTGTTTGTCTGTGAGTTTGTACTGAATTTGTACTTATTTGTATATACTATGTTCTTGTAATTCCAAATGATGTTTTTATCCATGTTTCCAAATAGCTCAGAAAAAAGCTGCCGAGAAGGCCAAGAGAAGCAACCTCTTGGCCATTCTAAAAGAAAGAAAAATGAGAAGCAAGAACTCTTCCCTCTGCCCAATGTCAAGAAAAAAGATGAGAGATCATACCCTCAGAGATTTATTTTCAGAGGAGAAAGATGAGCATGATGACAGTATTGTCCCCTAGAAACTTAGAAGCAAAAGAAAAACAACAGCTTTATCAGAAAAAAATCATGATATGTGACTGCAGCAACAAGAAATTAAAAAAAATAATAATAAAGGAGTTCTGAATGGCCTTAAACCAGAATTGTGCATTCCTGTCCAGGTGTCCTGACATGAGAATTTGAGAGATGTTTTTTGTACATAGTATGAGGGTTATCACTTATATTTAGTCCTTGAAACAAAACAGTTTAGTAACCAGTTACCTTAGTCAGGAAGATGCATTCCTTTAGCCATCTGGTGTGAAACTTTATGATCTTCTTAAACTGGTAATGGTGGTTAGTACAAAAAAGGTGTCTTCTAGTTTATTATGCTTTTTGACTCATGGGAAGAACCTTTCATGTCAGACAAGTCTTGAACCCAACTTTTAGGGCCATCTGGAATGTTTCTACACTGTAATGTTTAAAAAAATGGATATAGTTTTCATAATAAAATGTATTATTTGATGACATTTATTGATTACAAATTTTCTTCAGACCAGTTGGTTAAAATTGATTTTAAAGTAATAAAAAGAGAGACATTTTTGAATAAGAATAGGGTGAGAAGAGGGAGGGGGCAGTGCTTACTATATAATGATACGTTCAAGGTACAACAAGTGCACCAGAACCAAGAACAGCAGAACCTCGAGCAGAACTACACAGAAACACAAACATGAAGAAATTAGAAGTTAGGTTTTTTCTTTCCCTTTCTGCTCTTTTCCTAGTGTGCACTAAATCTCTTAGAAAGAGGAAAGGCCAATGCATTTATACAATATAGATATTTATACAGTAAGAGCCTTTTGTGTGTTAAGGAAACATATGATTGTTCAGTGGGCAGTGGTGGCCCGGTGGTAGGTTCAAGCCCCACTATCACCAAGTTGTCACTGCTGTCCCCCCAGTGCAGCTAATTGGATTATCAAATGCCACCCATGTCTCTTATGTCTGTGGTGAGAAGCATGTTAAAGAACCATTGCTGACTTTCAAAAATAGTAGGCTGCATTGCCGTCAGCATGTTTCTGCTATGCGATGGCCTGTCGAGCTGTTCAGGGTGTACTTTGCCCTCGCCAAGAGTCGGCTGAGATGGGCACCAGCCTTTCTGCAACCCTAATTAGGATTAAGTGGTTCAGAAAATGAATAAATGAATGAATGACTGCTCAGTTCAAAGAAACAGTAACATGAATTCAGCTTCTGTATGTTGGTTTCAGAGTGATCTGTGCAGTCTTTACTAGTTACAATGCATTTAATGCAGCCTTTCTGTTTACTGCACATGATAAAGAAAAAGAACATAAAAGTAGAAATTTAAAGGAAACCTAGTGTGCCAAGTTATGTAGTAACAATTTCACCCTTAGGTTTTGAAAGAACTTTATATATGATGTTATATAATGTCCCTGGCATTGCACAGACAATGGGTATTGTGGATGTCTGAGAGGGGGGCAGAAAGGCTCCAATGATCCTTTTGGCCATTCTCACTGCAATCTGCTGCAGGGCTTTTCGGTCTGCAGCAATGCAGTTGCCAAACCATGCTGTGATTGTGCTGCTGAGGATGCTCTCAATAGTTCCTCTGTAAAATGTTGACCTTATCAGCTGCTGTGGGATAATGGTGTTGAATGCTGAGCTGAAGTCAATGAACAGCATCCTGACATACATGTCCTTTTTATCAAGATGTGTGAGAGCCAGATGGATGGTGGTGTTGATGGCATCATCTGTGGAGTGCATTGGTTCCAGTGTGATGGGTAGCTTCGATTTGATGTGTCTCATTACTAGCCCTTTGAAGCACTTCATTATGGTGGATGTCAGTACAACTGGGTGGTAGTCATTGAGGCAGGACACTGTGGATTTCTTAAGTACGGGAATGATGGTAGTGGTCTTGAAACAGGTGGGGACAACAGTGGTGGTCAGAGAGATGTTGAAGACATTGGTAAGGATGTCTCTCAGCACATGACCTGATATACTGTCAGGCCCAACAGCTTTCCATGGGTTGACAATGAGCAGGGTCTTCCTCACTTCAGAGGTGGAAAGGCGGAGCAGCAGGTGGTTGGGAGAAGGGCTGTCTTTCCTCACCACTGGGTCATTCTGTTCCTCAAACCTTGTGTAGAACTGATTTAGTGCCTCAGGAAGGGAGTCTGCCATCGCAGGAGAGTGGATAAGGCCTGTAGTTGGTGATAGCTTGTATTCCCTGCCATAGGTGCTGTGTATCGGTTGTACCCATGAAGTGACTGTGGATTCTCTGAGCATTATTTGGATTCTCTGAGTGCGCTTTGAATGGGGGGGGTTTACAGTTCACACACCAGTGATGTGTGTGTGTAAACACAGGCCAATATATTCCTCCCTGTTGCAAAATCCACATTCTGATGAAATTTTGGTAGGACTTTCTTGAATGTGTCCAAAGGCACATAGTAAAATAAGGGACACCACTGAAACCAATTATTACAACATATTCCATGAATTCTTTTCATATTTAATCATTCATGGCAAGTTGTCGGCTGTTACGTATGAGGTACATACCTACTTAAGGACCAATGGACATCTCTATTGCGAAGTGCATTAACAGGCAAAAGCCGAGAAGTGCTCACTTCACTTTCTGCAGAAGACAGGAAGAACTATGAAGTGCTCAAGGCTGCTATCCTAAAGGCCTTCTACGGCTTACCGTCAGAGATTTAGGGATTATCGCAAACCAGATAACCACACGTACATGCAGTTCGGTCACCAGAAGGAAGTTTTGTTTGACAGATGGTGCAGATCGAGTCAATCCGACACCCGCGAGGACTTGAGGCAACTGATACTGCTTGAAAAATTCAAGAGATGGGTTCACGATGACATCAAGACGCACCTGAATTAACTCAAAGTTTGTACGCTTCGAGACGCAACCATTCTCGCGGATGACTGCGTCCTTAGCCAAAAGAATGTCTTTGTGAAGAGGAGCGATGGCTTTGAGAGGCCAAGACCTTACTCTGTTCAAACATCTGAGCCATCCAGCAGTCATCATCAGTCCAGTGTCCAGGAGAAACCACAACAAAACCAAACCAGGTCAAGTCCTACATGCAACTACTGTAAGAAAAAAGACCATGTAATGAACGAATGTTATGCTTTAAAAAGGACTAAACCAGGCAATAAGATAAAAACAGTAGCAATTGTCTTCTCTAAAAATACTCCTATACCCATCAAGATATTACGCGATACTGGGGCGGCTCAAACTATTTAACTAAAAGAGGTATTACCCTTAGATTCGAGTTCGGCCACCGGTCAATCGCTAACATTATAGGGTCTTGAAGGTGGTAGCATTACAGCTCCCCTTCACAATGTCATATTGGACTCTGACTTAGTTTCAGGCCCTGTGGTTGTTGCTGTTATGCCATACCTAGGAGTAGTTGGTGTCTCACCATTGCTGGGAAACGATTTGGCGGGTGTCAGGTGTTGCCGCAGAAGTGGTGCCAAGCCCAAAGCCAATGAACCAATCCCATCGTCAAGAGATAACGCTGCTAAAAAAGAGGGCCCCCAGGGATTCCCTTCTCGCCCAATGACGCGGGCCCTATCCAAGAAACTGGCACAAAAACCGGATGTTAGTTCTCAGGAAGACATTCCGGATTTGTCCCAGCTCTTTGCTGATCCCAGTGAGGATCCTGGTCTTGCTTCAAAAATAAGCAATAAAGATGTTCATGGCGCCCGAGAGAAATATGTCTCTATCGAAAGCAAGATCAATGGCACAAAAAACGGATGTTAACACTGAAAAAAACATTCCGGATTTGTCCCAGCTATCTGCTGATCCCAGTGAGGATCCTGATAATGCTCCAAAAAGGAGCACTAAGACGTCTACGACGTCCGAGACAAAAATGTCTCTATTGAGAGCAAAACTAATTCAGGAACAGAGTCATTTAAAATGTCTCTTCGATGCCGCTTTCTCCGAAGAGGAGTGGACCAAAGCCCCACACCTGAACAATGAAAAACATCTCAACTATGCCACGTAAACATGCTAAAAGCATACCACCAAAGGACCAATGAAGTCTTAGTAGTGAACATCTATCCGCAGGCCCAACCGACGAAGCCATCGACTTGAAGCTTGATGGAGATCGTCCAATAAGACTGAACAACTCCGACATCTTGGCTGACTTACCTCAAAAGCTAAGCCATTTATCAGCCCGAGAGAGGGATCAACTAACCAATCTCCTCTTGGAATTTAGGGCATTATTTCCTGATGTACCTAGCAAGACCTACAACGCCCAACATGATGTCGATGTCGGAAATGCACGACCTATCAAACAACACCCATACCGTGTCAACCCCGACAAGGCCGAACTGCCGAAGGAAATCTTCTACATGCTGGAGAATGACATCATTGAGCCAAGCAAAAGCAACTAGGCTTCACCTTGTGTCTCAGTCCCCAAGCCAGATGGTTCACTCAGATTCTGCATGGACTACCAAAAAGTGAATGCACTCACTAAGATGGACTCGTATCCACTACCAAGGATAGATGACTGCATAGACAGAATCGGTAAAGCAAAACATATTACCAAGTGTGATCTGCTAAAAGGATAGTGGGGTGTCCCGCTGACAGAGAGAGCTAAAGAAATATCAGCCTTTGTGACACCAAGCGGCTTGTACCAATATAAAGTAATGCCGTTCGGGATGAAAAACTCGCCAGCCACATTTCAGAGAATGATGAACCAGTGCCTGGCCGGCCTTGACGGTGTTGTACATAGACGACATTGTTATTTACAGCGACACGTGGGATACACACCTATCTCACTTAAGAAAAGTTTTCCTTAGATTACTAGATGCCAATCTGACCATTAACCTGGCTAAGAGTGAATTCGGGCAGGCTACGGTGACCTATTTGGGCTATACTGTTGGCCAGGGTCGGATAGCCCCCATCACAGCAAAGGTCCAAACTATCGTGGACTTCCCAGCACCAGAAAACAAATGCAGCCTAATAAGATTTCTAGGTATGGCAGGCTACTACTGAAAATTCTGCTGAAACTTCACTGATATTACTGCCCCACTGACAGATTTATTAAAAAAAAACAAAAAATATGTCTGGTCCGATTCCTGTCAGAAAACTTTCGACAATGTCAAATCCCTGTTATGTGCCCAACCCATTCTTCAAGCTCCAGATTTTACGTACGAGGTACATACCTACTATGTTTCTACTATGTACCTACTATGACAACACAGAAATGGTACTGTTTGTGATGTAACAATGATGATGATGCCATACTGAGGCCTACCACTTGTTCTGCAAGTTGCCAATGTCACAAGGAGTCCTATATTACCTATATAAGTGCAAAGACCACTCCCTGGAGGCGAGGCGCGAGGCGCGACACGAAGAACAACTTTGTTGACGAGACTGGGCGAAAAACTGACTCATGAGCTTTACCCGCGTGCCTGTAATAAATTGTCAACCACTTCTGTGCCTGACTTGGATTGTCCCATACACTTCTGAAACTTGCACCAGTCCGTCACATCGGCTAATTGTATTTTTTCTAGAGCTTAAGAGATATTACTATGTGCATTATCATTAGGGGAATATATCCATAACACTGATCAGCATTCATGTCACAGACTTTGCCTTCTTTGTTAAGAACAAGTCCAAGGCTATACCCACAAGAGCTAAAGATGGGGTATTAGCAAAATGAGTGAAAATTGTGAAAATTAATCAGTATCATTCCAGCTTTAGGTAACAGGAAATAACATATAATAAAATTCGGAAAAATTGGATTTCATTCATTCATTCATTTTCTGAACAGCTTAATCCCACTTATGGTTGTGAGGAGGCTGGTGCCCATCTCAGCCGACTCTGGGCGAGGGCAGAGTACACCCTGAACAGCTTGCCAGGCCATCACAGGGCAGAAACATGCCTATTCTTTTCAAAAGTCAGCAATAGTTCTTTTACACACCTCTCACCACAGACAGTGAAAGACATGGCTAGCCTTTGATAATCCAGTTAGCTGTACTTGGGGGACAGCAGTGACAACCCGGTGATAGTGGGGCTTGAACCCCCGACCTTCGGATCAGTAATCCAGCACCCTACCACTGGGCCTCCACTGCCCCCAAATTGGATTTTAATTGTTGTTCCACAGACCGGAAACTATCGTCATTATCTAAGATTAATCTTTTGGATTTTTTTAGCATTTGGCTGTGTATGTATGATAAAGACAGCACAATAGCACCACATCTATCCCAGTTTACAGGAAGGCTTCTATAAGTGTTATGATCACAGATCCTGACATAATCATTAGAGAATGTGAACATTTGGAACCAAAGGTACAACCCCAATTTGGATCTGTGTGTTCATGTAAAATACATGCACATAAAGATTTCTGCAACCAATGTACAGATATAGTGCCATTACATTCAAGATCTAAAGGAAAGGGTTCTTTAAGGAAAGGAATTTGTTGAGCAAAATTCGATCTTGCGAAAGCAGTAAAACCTCCTGGAGGGGCAACTTGGGGTGCAAATGATGAACAAGCATAATCTTATTCTGATCCATTAAAACCAGTACATACATATTGCATAAATACATGAGGTAGGCAGTATAGCCAGAAGTGAAAAAAATTAAAGCTTCAGGTTTTCTCCTTAAGTACTTTTCTGTCTTAAACAGAATCTTCTCCATACCATCTAGGCCATGTAGCGGAAATATTTTAAAGTTTGACCTTAAGTGAAGCTGTAATCAGAAAGAGATATGATGTTCTCACTCTGGGTGAATGTTTTTCTTTGACTACTTAGCCACATGCACATACCTTGTTCCTCATGATAAGAGGAAGACACAAAGTTTTAGTTAGGGGTGTGGGTACATGATGTGAAATGAGTTGCCAGATTGCTGTCTAATATGTTACAGTTGTTCTAGTCTACTAGGTGATCACACGCTGCTCCTGAACAATAATTGGTTTGATGGTCTCACCTAATCAATGAAAGAATAGTGCATGTGCCAAGCATGGAACTTGTTCATGGTAAAGAATCAATAAACTAGTTGAATTGGGTATATATGGGGACTAAGAGAAGATGAAGGATGTCACCTCTACATCTGCCTAAGTGGATGTATGACAGGCATATCTTTGCAAAGATAATAAAATTTCTTGATGCTTCTTAATACTTTGTCCCCTGACTTCTCTCTCAAGGGAACTTACCTAATTTTCAAAACAATTCAATGGCACCCCAGATGGAACCTCACGGCTGAGCAGCTGGAGGAATCCAATTGGTTGGTGTGCACTTCAAAGGCTTTACTTCATCCAGTGCATGAGCACTGGCCGTTGACACTGCAGAGCTTGGAGTCCCCATGCTGCTCAATGGAATAAACAGTTATGAGATGGTTATTGGCATTTCTTAGACTTGGGATTTTTCATAGGTAGGCCTGGGACCATCGGGCAGAATATTGAAATACTTGTTTTGAGCAAGACTTTTAGAGAAAGTCTGCCTTTGAACTGACGAGTTCATTTTAGTCCACAGTGGTTTGAGTCCATTGGGGGACACCTCTGGAGGAAAAGCAAGTCAGTAATACTCCATGTGATATTTTGATTAAATTGTTATTTGAGGAAAATGGGACAATGGGTATTTGCGGCAGTAAGAATAATGTGCACTCAGGAAATACAGTGGCAAAGGGAAGAAAAGAGAGCACAAAAAGAGAGAAAAGAAGAAAAATTTTTAGAATTTGTAATGCACCCCAGTGTTAAATTTATGCAAATAATTATGGTCCGGAGTCTCTCACACAGTTTGTTATATGGATGGAAGAGTGTGGCTTTGCAGAAAAATCAAGTTTTAATTAAGGACAATTGGAAGTATTACAAGAAAAGCTGAGAAAGCAAGAATTTGAAGGGCAATATGTGAATAGGGTGGCATTTGAGAAATGGGTGACAGAAGCCCAGAGTAGGAAAAGACAATCACAACCTGAAGATATGGATAAGAGGAAACTTGCACATAATTGTTGTTTTCAGTGTTCTAAGTCTGTTTTAGATATTGACCTGAATGGACACTTCCTGCTCCCTTTTACTGTGCAGGCCCCAAATGCTCCCCAAATGGAACAACTGCCACCTGAGTATGATGAAATGAACACCCAATGCCTGAATCCCAATCTCCCCACCAAAACGCCACCCCCACCTAAGCCATTCAGCCATGTGCAAACACACACACACCCAAAACATACAATGAAATCGCCATCTCTTGAGGAAGACCTGGACAACCCACTCTTGTTCATGATCAAGGAGCATGGCAAAGAAACTGACCCAGATCGACAACAAGGGTCACCAGTGCATACGAATGCACAAGGAATGATCCATGAGGTCACCCAATAATAATCATGCATAACCATTGATACTGGTGTACTAATGTGATAACCACACTGAAAGTGAAAGAAGGAAAAGAGAAAATTTCTTGAAAGAAACACGAGAAGTTACAGATCAGTCCAATGGGATTAATGGGACTGGAGGGTCAGTCGAAAAAGAAGGGACCTCAGGTTCCACAGGAGAAGTGGGAAAGTAACCAGTGGGAGAATCTGGGTAATAGTCAATGGGAGATTCTGGAGGAGAATACACAGGAGAAGATAAAGGATGAAAGGAGAGCTAGGAGGTGAAGAGGTAACAGATAAAGAATCATCAGTAGAAGGATCCTCAGTCTGGGTCTCCTGAGAAGCGGCCTGGAAGGCCTTGAGAACCAGTATGTTGACTGTGCCAAAAGCAAACTTGGGTGGACTGGTCACGCAATACAGGTAGAGACCGGATGAGTTATCAGGTTAAGGCTGTGAGGATTGATTTGGAGGTCCAGGTTGAAACCAGGTGGTGGATAGGAATCTCAGGAAATCGAGGGGGTCAGAGGTTCGGCAAGTTAAGTGTCAATGGCAATGGCACTGTAGGATATTTCTTCTCCTTTGAAAGATGGCACAACAAGCTGATTGAGCTAAACAAAAGAAAACAGTACAGGATGAGTAAGGCACATATCATATCACAAAGCTTAGCAGCCAGCAGGAAAAGGCAATGAAATGCTTAAGTGCTCAGGGCCCAGGATATGCACCAAAATGGCAGAAGGCAGTATAGGCAGAAAGAATGGGTCACTATGAAATAGATAAAAATATCAGTAGGCTGTCCGGGCACTGTGACCTGGTCTGTGGTACACTAACAGCTATGAAGTATGGATGTGTGAAGCTGTGTATTGGCCGATCTTGGGCTATATTAAAAATAGAAGTGCAAAAAAGGGGTGGGGGGTGTTGGACCTCAATTTAGGGGCGGTATTGAGACAAATAAGAAAATAATGGGAAATGGGACAATATGTAAATTAAGCAAAGAGGGACCAAAATGGCCCAGAATGTGAAAATGAGTAGAAAATGCCTCAACATAAGCAAATTAAAGGAGGCGGCACCATGGGGCGCTAAGGGTATAAATGTAGGAGTATTCTTGGGTTTTTTCAGATGAGACCAGCTGCTCTCTTCAGAAATGCATGTCTTTGATCACATAACTGAATAAAGAAACCTGCTTCTTCTTATCTTAACTGAGATCTCAAGTTTTTAGTAGTTTGTTGAGTTAATTGGGTAAGAACAAGGAATGTTATGACGACTCCAGGACACAGGGAATATAACAAAACAGGCTTTATTAAATAAACAACTAAACACGGGCTCTGCGAGCCACAAAACACCGGACAACTCAAAAACGTGGAAAATATTAAAGGAAACCTGCCACGAGGGGCGAACCAAAACAAATACACACGTAGAGAGATATAACAGAAAACCTGCCACGAGGGGCGAACCAAAGCTAACGCAACGCGGAGAATGTCCAGAGAGTCCGAGGGAACTTCAGGAGAAGTGGCACGGGTGGAGAATGCGGGAGTCTAGGGGAGTCAGCCACACAGTTAGGAGTAGCGGTGAAACACAAGTATCTCCAGACAAGGCTCGACACCGGAGTGTGTTTCGCAGGGGGTTTTTAAGGAGGAGACAATCAGCGCCGGTAATGAGGCGCAGGTGAAGACAATCAGAACTCGGGAAGGTATGTTCGCGGAGTGTGAGAGTCAGGAAGAGAGTTCAACCTGGCCGTAACAAGGAAAGCTAAGATGAATTGGTGCAATTTAAACTTCCACCTAGCAATAAGTCTGCTAAGAAGGGGCTCTGAATTCCGCCACTACATTTGTAAACTAACGGATAAATAAGAACCCAGATGAGGGACTGCAATAAAATTCAAAACCAAATACAGAACACATATTACCACACAAAAAATATAATTAATATACCAGAAACTATCACCAAGGTTTCTGTGTGTAAGTGTAAAGGTTGGATGAGGTCCTCTAAGGACTGCTTGACTGTTGTTAGGATCCAGTCTGATGGCGACTCCCGGAGTGACTCTATTGACTTGGGGGTGTACTTGGCATCACTGACTGGCTACATCGGGAAGTGCATCGATGATGTGACTGTCTCCAACCCCATGATCACATGCTCCAACCAGAAGCTGTGGATGACTGTAAAACTCTTATGAAGTTGAGAGACCCCACCTTCAGAGCAGGGGACAGGGTGGCCTTAAAAACATCAAGGGCCAAACTGTCTCGAGCCATCAGAGTGGCAAAGCATGAATACGCCCAGAGAATCCACAGCCACTTCCAGAACAGTGGAGTCTCCTGGCGCATGTGGCAGGACATCCAGGCGATCACAGGACAACACCACCTGCTTGTGAGAGTAATGCTTCCTTCCCAGAGGAACGACTTCTATGCACGGTTTGAGGCACAGTACAACACGACAGCAAGGAAGACCATCCCTTCTCTTAACGACAAGGTGCTCTGTCTTACCATGGCTGACATCAAGAGAACTCTATGCAGAGTCAACCCATGGAAGTCTGCTGGACCAGACAACATTCCTGGTAGAGTGCTCAGGGAGTGTGCAGAGCAGCTAGCAGGTGTCTTCACTGACATCTTCAATATCTCACTGAGCAGCTCCATCATCCCAATGTGCCTTAAGGCAACGACCATTGTACCTGTGCCTAAGAAGTCTTCAGTTTCCTGCCTCAATGACTATCGTCCCGTTGCACTCACACCAATTGCGATGAAATGCTTCGAGAGGCTCTTCATGAGGCACATTAAGTCACAGCTACCATCCTCACTGGACACCTTGCAGTTTGCGTATCATTCTAACGCTCTATGGATGATTCATCTGGCCCTCACTCACCTTGACAATAAGGACACATATGTACGAATGCTGTTCATTAGGGATTTGAATCTAACAACAACTCATGATTCAATTCGATTCCAATTTTTGGGGTGACAATTCGATTCAGAATCAATTCTCGATTCAAACCGATTTTTGATTTATAACCATTGCAAACAAAGGGTGCCAATTTCATGAGTAACTACATTCTATTATAAGCTAGGAACAACTTTTCTATAAGAAAGAAAGAAATTATATTACTAGACAACTGGTTTTGTAGATGTACTTATTCGCTTTGCTCGTTGAGAGTGGGTTTGGAGTTTAGTGAAGTGATGGAGTGTGTGTTGGTCAGGAGTTGGTCGTGCCTGCTGCTCCAGTTCTTTTAGCTCTGGGTGATGGCATAAGATGTGGGCTCGGGGATTTGAAGTGTTCCCGAAATACTTGACTTTTATTTTGCGCACCGCATATGTCATGTCAACCTCCTTCTTACCCGGAAAAGCCTTCAGCAAAGACGGCGCTGGCAGTATTTATTTTTCCTCATCCATGTCAAAGCTAGGCTAAAAGCTAGTTCTGGAGCTGCCACTCACAGGAACAATTCACGACAGAGGCCGTGTGTGGATAAACTGTACGCGCTGTGAGTAAGGCTGGAAATGTTCGAAAAAATGTGTTCTTAAAAATCGATTATTGAAAATTTAGATAGATTCAGAATGCTAATAAATAAGAATCGCGATTCAGACGTGAATCTATTTTTTCCGGCACCCCTACTGTTCATAGATTTTGGTTTAGCATTCAACACAATCATCCCTCAGATCGGATCGGGATCGGGAACAGCAACTTCAGCACCACCACACTGAACACTGGAGCTCCTCAGACGTGGTGAGTCTCATTAGCAAGAATGATGAGTCAGCTCTCTCTCACACACACAGACACACACATGCGCACACAGAAATATATACACAGAACTGTACAAGACTAAAATAACCTATGCCTATATTCTATTTGCACTACCTCAACCACTACTACTCTGTGCATCATTTTATTTTTTTATTCCATCTCATCTATTTTATTTTATTTATTTTTTTTGGCACTAAGTGTCTTATTCTTGTGATGCCTTTTTCTTTCTGTATTTTTTCTTTTTGCACTGTTTTTGCACTGTATTGTCTTTGCATTGTTTGCACCTAGTTGCACACTTTGCACTTCATGTGCCTAGGACAAAAACCTTGGTCCTAGCTCTGTGTTGTTGTTTTTTTTCTAATTTGATTTTTATGTTGTATGTCTATGTAGCACCTGGTCCTGGAGAAACACTGTTTCATTTCGCTCTGTACTGTGTCAGCTATATGTGGTTGAAATGACAAATCTTCTTGAACTTGAACTTGAACTTGATTAGCCGTGATGTTGTGTAGACATATCTTTATTCTCCTCACATGAATCCTCTGTGGCTGCAAATACAATGAGAGTGACAGCAAATGACAGTAAATGGCAAACCAAAGGCAGCGTCACTGAGCTTCCAAGGATTTAGGCTTTGAATTAGAGCCTGATCACCTGGAATTAAACGGTGGTTAGGTTTTCCTGTGGGTAAAAGGAGAGAGAGCAATGTTACCATTCACACATCTTAATTTTTTTCAATTAGAGCCACCATGTAGTCACATCTAAATCACCTGTAAAGGAAACACCAGGGTTACCCTTTCACCTTATCATGGGGTGTTATGCCCCTGGTAGGGTCACCCAAGGCAAACAGGTCCTAGGTGAAGGTCCAGAATCCTCCTAGCATTGGACTGGTAATCATGTGATTCTTGTCCTGCCTAACCTAACTGCAGCCTTCTATACAGTGTACCACAACATTTCATGATCTCATTTACAACACCTAGTGGGCATTCGAGGGGTACTACTCTGAAATTGTTGAAGTCCTCTGCTCCCCTGTTGTGTGGGGTTACACAGGACTTAATTTTAGGGCCACTGCTTTTCTCACTCTATATACTTCCTATGAGCTCTATTTTTAGAAAGCATGGTATCTCCTTTCACTGTTATGCTGGTGACAGTCAGATTTATGTACCATTAAAGCAGAAGGATGCCTTTTCAGTTGCACCTTTCCTTGTATGTCTCAATGACATAAACGCTTAAATGGCCCTTTTTAATTTTAATAACAAAAAAACTGAAGTAATAGTGTTTGGTCCCTGTGTCTCCTGTGAGTACCCTCCTGGTGACCTGGGTCCCTTGGCACAGTATCTAAGTTTTAAGATGGACAGTGTTTTTAAATTGGACTGTCAAATTTCTACAGTAGTGATGTCCAGCTTTTTACATTAAAGGCAGTTTGGAAAGGTGAAACCCATCCTTTTGAGACAATTGAGTCAGTAATCCATGCCTTCATCATGTCTCAGCTGGATTACTGCAATGCACTTTATTTTGGAGTCAGCCATTCTTCCCTCTCGCGTCTCCAGCTGGTTCAATATACAGCTGCACGTCTTTTAACTGGAGCACACAAGAAAGACTATGCTTCATTGGTTACTAGTGTATTTTAGAGTTTATTTTAAACTTATTTTATTTGTTTTTAAATCCTTAAATTGCCTCACCACGTCTTACCTCTCTGAGCTGCTTCATTTATATGCTCCTACCTGGTCTCTCAGGTCAGCTGATCAGCTGCTCCTAGCTGTACTGAAATCAAAGCGGAAGCTCAGAGGGGACAAAGCATTTTCCATAGCTGCTCCTAAATTTTAGAACAATCTGCCCTTCTATTTTAGACAGGTCCCTTTATTTTCCACCTTTAAAATCCCTCTTAAAACCAACTTTTACTCATTGGCTTTTGACCCAATATGAGACTTTGATTTGTTTTTTGTTGTTATTTGTTTTTACTTCTAAATTGTTTTTATGCTGCTTTTATTTTTTTATTGTTCTGTTTTTACTTAATTGTTTTTATGTTGTATTGATTGTCTTATATTTTGCCTTAATTTAAATTTTGATATACAGCACTGTGTTTTAGCTATGGTTGAGTGAAAGTGCTATATAAATAAAGTTGGTATGGTAAATAAAAAAAAAATATATATATATATATATATATATATATATATGAAAAGTTTTTTTCATATTCATTAAGGATCATTCTTTGTATCATTTCTGCAAAAGTTAAATGGCAATTCTTCCAGAAACTTTCATTGACAATATCTAATGAGTAGTATAATTGAAACTGTATCTACTTTATTGCTGTCAATCATTACTTTTTAATAGGCACCAAATGTTTTTATATGTAAACTTCATAAAAATTGATCACTGATAAATTATGGCTGTTCAGTTTTCAATCTGACCTCACTGGGTGATAGTCCCTTCTGCACAGATCTGTACTGAAGATTAAGCCAACATACAGGATACAAACACTTAGGAAAAGCTGACAATCTCATTTAATTGTTGATTCTACAAGCATTTATATACAGCAAGATAGGACAAAAAAGACTTCCGGTTGTGACGATGTAGGAGAAAGTCGCTAGGAAGAAGTCTCCCGATTGAACTGCTAATATACCTGTGTAA
>JAQMYF010027316.1:0-15038 GCA_030014195.1 Neosilurus mollespiculum
GAGTAACATGTACAGTATTATCAATATGATAAACAGTAGAATGTAAATGTATAACAGTGGATGTTGTTGCTATATGGATTAGTTGTACAGTTTAATGGCCACAGGAAGGAATGACTTCCTGTGTCGTTTAGTGGTACATTTAGGTGGTATCAGTCTCTCACTGAACGTGCTCCTGTGACTCATCAGTAGGTTGTGAAGTGTGTGGAAGGTATTGTTGTATATTGTCTTTATTTTGGACAACATTCGCCTTTCCGACACCACCATCAGTGGGTCCAGCTCCATCCCCACAATGTTACTGGCCTTGCGGATCAATTTGTTCAAATAATATCCTTACAAGCTACATTGTGGTGACTAAACAACTGGGTCTATTCTTCTTTAAAATCAGGTGTTGTTTGGGGTGTTCCTTCTATGCAATACTTACTACTTACCAAAGGTGCTCCAATGAGGGACAACCAGCAAACTGGTGACACTTATGTGCATGCAGAGTGAAGGCTGGTATGTCTGGTCTGATCCTCACTGTAGGAGCTACTGTAGCACAAACAGCTGAAAGGACCTGTCCTTGCTGTGCACTTAACCCCAGCTATCATTTGTCATTCTTTTTGAAGGTCATTCTATGGTTGCTGAGTGACATTCAAAGGAGTTGATGATCATCCTGATCAATGGAAAGTCGTTTTCACCCTTTGCCATTCAATAACTTTGTTGTCCCCTACATTTGCTACATGACTTCGTTCTTATGAATGAAATTCATTTGAAATTTTGAGGATAGAAGCAACCTGACACTTACTGTATCCCTGTTTGTTAAACTTGAACCCTTCTTTTTTCCTCACGTTTATTTTTATTATTATTTTTTTAGGCATGTTGTGTAGTTTGTGACAGGAACAAATGTAGGATTTTAGACCTTACACACACGTACACACACACACCCAACACAGTAAGAGGCAGTGTAATAAGTAGAGGTCTTGGTAATTCCTACTGTTGAATCCAAATGGGGAAAAAGTAAAAACGGATGTGGTGACATTGGTTAATTGTTTGGGATGATATTAATTTTATTTATTTATTTAAAAAATTTGTTTAAACTGTTTGAATTCATGTATCGGTTAACAAAGGACTTTTATTTTGGGAGCTCACCTGAGAAAGGCGGGGCAGGAAATGGTCAAGCGAACCTGGATTGAGCCAAGCGAGGGAGGAAAGAGCTATTTTCTTTTTGGAGAAACAAAGAATGTTTGAAACTGGAGGAATCCTGTTTTTTGGGGGCCGGTTCCCAGTAAGTAATTTGCCTCTCTATCTTGATTATTTTGCCCTGAATGGACTATTTTGTGTTTTTTTGAAGTTTGATGCAGACAAATAATGAGAGAAGAGGGTGTTGGTGAGACTGATTGTTTTATTGGACTCTTTCTTCATTCTTAAAGGGCATTTGGGTTTGGTTGTTGGATTTATTTTTCATTCCTAAATAAAAGTGAGGGTATTTCTGTATTTTGCATTTAGATATTGTGATGAACTGCAGGAGGATTTGGGAATGTATGTGTATATATAAATTTCTAATTTATATTTATTTATAATACAGTTGAAATTGTAATGTTATGATTTATTTAACATACAGTATTGTAGACGGTGGCACATACAGGGTAAGACTCTTATATGATTTATCCACAGTAAGAGAGTTAAGTATAGAAGTAATGGGTGCATTAGTTGTTCTGGAGTCGTCTCATTTCATTCCCAGACCTGTGGTTACTTCCTTTGGATGTATATCAGCAAAGAGATTCAGGAAAGTGATGAAGAGGAGCAAAGTGGAACACTGTTGGAAATGTAATTGACAGGCTTGAAACTGCTAAATCAGAAATCACACAGAATGTCTAAGAGCTACAGAGTGAAGTGGATAGAAAGCAAAATAACATCACAACCACTGGAGAAAGTGCTGCAAATAGAGAAGCTGGGCTCAGAGAGTATATAGAGCATAAATTTGAAGCTGTAGAGGAATTGGTAAAGAGATCCTTGAACCAGTTATATGAAGGGGTAGTAGAATGCCTGCTAAGAAGAGATAAACAATGGAAAAAAGAAATCACTTATCTTAGATCCAGCACTCCTGTCTGCCTTTTTTCCAGCCACTTCTGTTGATAATGACTTGTCATCAGTCCCCTGTTCAGCTTACTCCAAGCCATCTATTAATTTAGAATTTCCAACATTTGGGGAAATGAGAGACAAGTGGAAAAATTACTTACCTGAATCAGAGGTAGAAGAATCCTCAAGCACTGGCTAGCAGTCTGAGAGGCACTGTGTGTACAGTAGAACAGCTCGTCAAAGTGGGATTGATGGTGAAAGGGATCTCAAAGTAAACCAACTTAAGGCACAAGAGAAGGCGAAAAAGAATATAAGATTATGTAACCCCAGGTCTTTAAAGCCCCCTGGTAGCCCCCTGGTAGCCAGACTTTTAGCCATAGGCCACACTATGAATCCCCTACTAAATGTGATGGTAGGGGTACAAGGTCAGCAGGTGGAAGCCATTATAGATACTGGCTGTAACAATACATTATTGCAAATTCAGCTTTGGAAGGTCCTGGCAACACCTGGCATGCAAATACAGGCCAATCGCCAGTGCTCTTTTGTTCTTGCTGACGGCCAGACACATTTATCAGAGGGACAAGGGCCTATCACATTTGAATAGCATGGAATCTTGGTATATACATCATGTCAGATAGCCAGCTAGCATTTCCACTTATACTTGGCTTGAATCTCCTGGTCCGCACTAGAGTTCAACTGAATGTTTCAGTGCGTAATTATGGCCTTAAGATCAAACATTGCTGGTCAGTTTTCCCCTTCCTCAATCAGTCTATAGAAAGACAGGCTTTGAACCGAAATAGGCCAAGCATCCTCCTTAATATGGCTTTGCCAATAGAGAGAGATAGCCAGTCTGAGGCACAATGCCCCAATACAGCACCATCAAAACTGACTTGATACTGGCCTAAATGCAAAATCTCCCCAAGACCCATGCATATTGTCTTTTATTCATGATATTCTTGAGTCACTCCCTGGAGCCAAGTATTTTAGCACCCTGGACCTCAAGTCTGGATTTTGGCAGGTGGAACTGGAGGAAGACAGTAGGGAGAAATTAGCCTTTACTACTCCATTTGGCTTATACCACTTTTTGACAATGCCACTTGGGTTAAAGAATTCAGGGGCGACTTTCCAAAGATTGATGGAAAGAGTTTTGGGTGCTCTGAGGGGCAAAATCTGCTTTGGGTACATGGACAACATCATTGACTATTCACCCTATAAAGTTGCACTTATTAATGCTGAGGGTGAGGTTTGCAGTCTGGAGCTTACTGCAAATGATGTTAAGATCTTCTAGAGATCTTCTTAAGATCTTAACACCATTTGCAGTAAGCTCCAGACTGCAAACATCACCCTCAGCCTTAACAAGTGCAACTTCCTAAAATTAGAGTTTAAATATTGGGACACATAGTGTCAGGTAGAGGGATAGAGGTAGATCCAGAGAAAATGGAGACTGATGAACTACCCCACCCCACATAATCTCCCATCATCACAGAGATTTTTGGGGCTGGTGGGGTGGTATCATAAATTTATCCCTCACTTTTCTGATCATGGAACTAATTAAAACAGCATTCAAGCAAGCCCCTATTTTAGCACAGCCTGATTTTAACCATGCATTTGCTATACACACAATTGCAAGTTTGGTGGGTACTGGAGAAGTGTTAACACAGGAGATTGACAGGAATAAGAGAGTTATTGCCTGTGCATCAAGGGGCCTAAAGGGAGCTGAGAGGAACTACTCCACCTCCTAAAAGGAGTGCCTTGTGGTGGTATGGGCTGTGGAAAGGTGGCACCACTACCTGAAGGTCATTTCCTTCACTGTCTATACAGACTTTGTGGCCCTAGCATGGGCGTTCAATAGTCACAATGTTACCTCCCGGCTGACTAAATGGACTTTAAGATTACAATGTTTTCAGTTTAATGTTCAGTATCGTAAAGGATGCATAAATGTCGTCCCAGATGCGTTATCAAGAGGTGTCGCAGAGCAGAACTGTGCTCTTCTGGCCACTCATGCACTTAGGAAATCCTCATCCTGGACCCTGAGTTGCCAACTACATTGATTGATATAGCATTAGCCCAAAGCAAAGATGAAGGGGTGAAAGAATTGAAAGAGCAGGAAGACTCCCAAGTTGGTCGTGCTGGTCATGTACAGTGGGAAATCCTATATAAGATTCCTATACATGGTGATGCCATATGGGTTTGGGGAAAAATATCAATTGGTTGTTCCTAAAGAGCTGAAAGGTCTCTTTCTTAATTATTTTCAGAACAATCCCCTGAGAGCACATATAAGGAGAATGAACACTCTCTTAACAATTCTAGAGGTGGCATGGTTACATAAAGATGTATGTCAAAGAGTGTTAAGTGTGTTAACAGCACAAGCCATCCAATGTGAAACCTCAAGGGCTGCTTCAGACATCTGAGATTCCTGAACCAGGATACATGGTCGGTATGGATTTCATGGGGCCATTTCCTTTGAGCAAAAGAGGTAATGTCTTTTTATTGGTCACTTTACCAAATGGGTCAAACCTTTCCCATTAAAGGACAGTAAAACTCATCACGTGTGTAAAATATTGAAAGATGAGGTGTTCACCAGGTGGGGTGTCCCTAAATGTATACTGTCTGACAGGGGGGGCCACAATTTTTTAGTCAACTCCTTAGTGATCTCTGCAAGAAGTGGTTCAAAAACCACAAGTTACCACCCTCAGAAAGATTTCACAGAGTGTCAACAGATGTTGAAAAACTATGGTGGCATCTTATATGAGGCAGAATCATAGGGAGTGAGATAAATTGATATCAGAATTCCAGTTTGCCATTAATGGCGCAAAACAGGAAACTACCAATAAGACCCCTGCTGAAATTATTCTACGGAAACAGCTGAAAGGACTCCTGGAAAGACGCATTCGTCATGCACCTAATCCTTGTCACCCATCTTACCCAATCATTGAAAGACAACACCAACTCAATGAGGAGGTGGTAAGATCCACGAGGAATGCAGAACTCAGACAAGCCAGGTACTACAATGCTCACAGGAAAGATGTGCAGTTTCAGGTGGGAGACCTGGGTCCTCATGTACAAAGACTTGCGTGGAATTCCTACTGAAAAATGCTGTACGCTTAAATCCAAAAATGCCGTACACACAAAAATCCTGATATATGAATCTGTGCGTATGCATGAATCCAAGCACATTTCCTTTGAACATTCGAATCAACATGGAATTGAGCGTACATATTGGAGTACCCAACCCCTCCCTGTCCACGCCCACATTTAAATATGCAAATCATATTTAAATAAACCCTGCACCAGAGATTTCACTCTTCGCAGCATCAGAAAACCAACAATACAATACAATATGAGGAAGACGGGGAGGCGTGCAAAAATGTAGTGTTTGGCACGCTGTCCTCCAGCATTAACAACAAACGCCGGAGGTCTGAGTGGGAGAGAGTGTGTAAGGGGAGTCAATGCTGTGGGGTCAGAAATACTTACACACAGAGTTAAAAAAAAAAATGGTCAGACTTAAAGGTGGCTGTTAAGCGGAGGATGGCTGCCCACCGCCAAAGTTAGGCCCCAACAGGTGGGGGGACAGGAGAGGAGGACCTCACCCCATTTGAGCCGAGAGTCACCGCAATCATAGGTGACGCTGCTCTTTCAGGGGTGGTGGGAGCGCATGTGGGGGACTCCGATCACCCCCAAGCTCACAGCCCTGTAAGTTGGATGTTCATGCGTAAATGTGTGTATGTTATTTGGTTTGGCAAATTTAAACATGCCAGTACAAGGAAGAGGATATCCAAGACTTTGACTCATGTTTAAGTACGATTTTTTTATTTTTTAAAACACACAATGAGACGGAGGACACGCAGCCACAGCCAGTGCCACAGACTCGGGGGATTTCTCCACGACCCGCTGTAGCTCTTACGTCACAGAAACGGGGGATTCCTGCTGCCCGAAATGGCCGTGTCCTCACCCGCGCTGTGCTGTGCAATCGGTGGCATAAATGACTGCCTGCTCACAGGCATCCACACAAATATCAGTGACTCAATAAATGCATTGGTGAATAAGTAAATTCTGTGTCCTCGCCTCTTTGATATGGTTGAAATCAACCACTCATCGTGCACAGTGCCAGCTTGTAGTTCCCAACCATGTGTTACTCAGGATGTATGAATAGTGCATTGAACCAGGCCACCTCGCCACAATGTTAGTTCATTGCATTTGCGCATCACATATGATCTGTATATTGATCGAATGAAAATACTTCCTGTTGACATAAATTTATCCTGTGATGGCGCTTTTATAGCAGTTGACAGCGCCGATTACATTATGTGGAAACTGGCTCTTGCTGCAAATTGCACTTTAATCAACTAAATTAAATTTCACATTATAAACAGTTTCCCAGCATCACCTCTAAGTGTCGCTAAAGCGCTAACAGCTGCAGAAACATGCGTACACCAGCCATGAAGTTGGCGTGAGGCACCACACAGGTCCACAGACATTTCACTCTTGATACATCTGAACTTTGCCGTGGGAAAGGGCGTGCATTTTGTGCACGTTTTTGTGCATACGCACCCTTTGTTTATGAGGCCCTTGGACTCGGTTCGGGCACATCCTCAATCCAAGGCTTCTGATTATTTTTCATCAAAACTGGCCCCAAAATGGGTGGGCCCGGCTATGGTGGAAAAAAAGCTTGAACCAATTAATTATAAAGTCCAGTGGATTCCAAGTATTAAACAGGAAACAGTTAATGTTGTCAGTCTTAAAAAATCATTTGGTACTCTTCTGCAGTAGCCTTCGGCTGGGGGGTGGTTTCTGTGACGGGCACAAATGTAGGATTTTAGACCACACACGTACACACACCCAACACAGTAAGAGGCAGTGTAGTGAGGAGAGGTCTTGGTTATTCCTACTGTTGAATCCAAATGGGGGGAAAAAAGTATAAACTGATGCGATGACATTGGTTAATTGTTTAGAATGATATTGTTTAATTGTTTTTGTCATTTTGTGTAAACTGTTTGAATTCATGTATGGGTTAACAAAGGACTTTTATTTTGGGGATCTCCCCTGAGAAAGGTGGGGCAGGAAATACCTGAGAAATACCTGGATAGAACCACGCAAGGGAGGAAAGAGCCATTTTCTTTTTGGAGAAACAAAAAATGTTTGAAACTCTGTTCCAAGACCTTTTTCGGGGCCTGTTTCCAGTGTTGTGAGTAATTTGCCTCTCTATCTTGATTATTTTGCCCTGAATGGACTATTTTGTGGGTTTTTTTTTTTTTTCTTTTTTTTTGGATTTTGTGACTTTGAAATAATGAGAGAAGAGGATGATTGGTGAGGCTTATTGTTTGTTGGACTCTTCTTCATTCTTAAAGGACATTTGGTGAGGGCATTTGGCTTTGGTTGTTGGATTTATTTTTCATTCCTAAATAAGAGTGAGGGTATTGCTGTATTTTGCATTTGGATATTGTGATGAGCTTCAGGAGGGTTTGTGAATGTATGTATATATTTTTCTAACTTCTTTGACCAGATGTGAACTATAAATCCCGCTGAGTGTCAAATATTTACTTGTCAGTAATACAAGGTTTACATCAATTGAAATTGTAATGTTATGATTTATTGAACAGTATTGTCTAGTAAGATATGAGTTGAAGTTATTTCTGTATTCCATTTAAATTTTAGGTTTAACTAGCACCATGCTATTGCAAGAGCATAGTGATATATACTTTTGCTTGTGAAATAACATTTGGTGCAGGTGGCCACCTAATCAGTACCTCATTAAGTAAAATGTGATGTGCTTGTGGGTGGCCTGGTAGCGTAAATGTTAGCACATCTGCCTCAAATCAAGAAGGTCCTGGGTACTTGACCATAGGCGTTTCTCGGTGGAGTTTGCATGTTCTCTCCAGTTTCCTCTGACAGTCCAAAGACATGCATGTTAGGATAACGGCCGGTTTCAAAATGCCCTTAGGTGTGAGTGTGATTGATTTTTTTTTGTGGGTGTTGGCACTGCCCTGGTCAAGCAAATTGTTCTGGTTGTACCCCACCTTTGCCCAGTGTCAGCTGAGATAGGCTCCAGCCTCTCTGTGACCCTAACAGGAGTAAGCAGTTCGGCAAATGAGTGACTAAGTAATGTGCTTGTGTAGAAGTTCCACCACAGGCACATATATATGAATTCATTCCTGTCACGTAAATGAACAAGCTTGATATCTGACCTGCTAACCCTCCGTTCACATTAGTAAGAGACCAACTTACAGGTTCATTATGTTTTCATGCAATTTGATTGCTCGGATTGTACAAAACGTACTGACTTGAATTCTATGAAACTTCGTTGAAGGGAGGAATGGACCAAGGAAGAAGCCATTATATTCTGGAGCAGATCCTAGTTGAAAGGAATCTGAATTCAACAATGCTATCCATCTTAAAACCCAGAAGATAGTAGTGAAATACAGAGCCATGGTAGAAATATGATGACTCCATATCATCATACAGTACATATTCATGGATACCTGTAATCATCTGGGATACACTTGTATGCACATATTTCATATAGTTAGACATATGGACATACTACAGTTGACTACTGTCCATGAGGGAGATCTTTGTATCAGTGTTCCCTTCTTGATATCATTGTACTTGTCCTGATTTCAGTTCCAGAGGCAGTATGATGCCGTAGAAAGCTACATCCAAATGACTGACTCAAATGATTTCTCGTGGCAATTCTATGGCACATGAGGTCCAATATTTCTTCAGTTCCACACTCATAAATACAATTAGTTTTCTTTTATTGTTTGCAGCTCAGAAAATGGAAGTAAAGCTTAAAAAGCATAGTTTTATCTTATCATGTCAGATAGATATAATCTTGAAAGGAAGTCCCAGAGATTTTGAATAAAAGCATGGGAGTGGTACTGAAGTCTTTTTTTAATAAAAAAAAAAACCTGAAACATGATGAGATTTGAACATTTCATATTCTGTAGTTTGGCTATGTGTAACTTGATTTCATTTCCATTTCTACATTTCAGTGTCATGTGGTGATAAATGTTTAAAAGGATTTGAAAACTATTTTGTGTGGGTAGGTGATTAGGGGGTGTGTGTGTGTGTGTGTGTGTGTTAGAGAGAATGCTATGATGTATATATAATGGAGTTAATAATGATGCACAATAAAACCCACACTTGTGTTTCTAACTCATTCTTCTTGTTCATTCTGTACCTTCTGTTCAAGCATAGATGAGAATGAACATGACTAAAACTACTAATCTATACTGAGAAGTGTGTTGTGCTATTTTCATAAATAGTATATTAAAAATAGAGACTTTGAGCTGCACGCTTACAAGGTATTTTATTTAGTATGGTAAAATTCCCCTTCAAGCAGGAGACTGCTCCAGCTGCAGCACCACAAATGAACACAAGCGGGCGCTACAGGATAAAATACAATGAAGAAAAGCAAAACAAGTTACAGAATTTACTTGAAGAATAGATGTCCTTATTCTCATTCAGGGTATGTAATTAATATAACACCGGCACTCACATACTTCCTGTTTACAATCAATTATGTCATCATGCTGAAACCCCCCCCCCCAGACTGCATTTTGCCCCTGTATGTCTACTTACCATGGAGGATTGTCTTCATTTGTCCCATACAAACATGACAAGGATGGTTATGTATTGTGATTTTATAACTTCTAAAAGTGACCAGAGAGGGTGTACACCAGAGGATGTACTGTAACGATGTAAGTCTTCCAATGAGCCGGTGGTTAGCACTGTTACTTCACAACAAGAAGGTTCTGGGTTGAAATCTTGTGGCCAATAAGGACCTTTGACTGTGAACTTTGCATGCTTGTTTGTGTTTACTCCGGGTGCTCTGTTGAATGGCTGTGTTAGTCCTGCAATAAACTGGCAACCTGTTTTGTAGCATGTTTATTACTTATTTTGTCTCTTATCCAGATCGACTCACGTTTATACAACTGAGCAATGGAGGTTAAAGGACCTTGCTCAAGTGCCTAACAGTGGCACCATAGTGGTACTGGAGGTTTGGATCAATAACCCAGAGCCTTAACCACTGAGCCACTAAACCTACTGACCCAAATTCCATGAAACTTGGTTGAAGGGTGTAGCATGGGCCAAGGAGGAGCCCATGAAATTTTGGGCAGGATCTGAATCACATAGTGGAGCCATTTACAATGTTAAAAACTGATTTTACCTACGTTTTCACATGAACTGGTTCAGTTAGCCAAATATAAAAAAAGTTAACTGAAACCTAGCAGACACTATGCCAGAATTATTTAATTAATGTCATATCCGATTCCTCCTCACAATCACGTGACCCTATATTCACATTAGCAAGATATCAAAGTGCCAGGTCATTACGTCTGCCAAGGAGATTATTATATGCTTTGCTTGTCTGTTCATTTATTCATTTTCTAAGCGGAGTATTCCTAATTAGGGTCGCAGGGAGACTGGCGCTCATCTCAGCCGACTCCGGGCGAGGGCGTGATACACCCTGGACAGCTCGCCAGGCCATCGCAGGGCCTTCTTGTCTGTTTGACTCTAATTTAATCACTTGAATTCCATGGAAGTTGGTGTAAAGGTTAAATATTGGATAATAAAGATGATAATACATTTTGAAGCAGATTTGAGTCATGGGGTGGAAGGAAGTCTGCAATCAACAATGCTATATATATTAATTTTAGGATACACATTGACACAGATATTTCTAAATGTTCTGGAAACATATCCAGACATGCAAAGAGGCTGAGGTTGCTGATTATTTATTTATTTTATTATACTTCTTAATTTACTACTTAGCATTGTTTGTATGAACTCCAAGTTACAGCTGATATTAAACATAGCTTTGCATTCATATAGGTTTTTTCTTTTTTCCTTAATGTATTGAATGCATTAAATTTCTTTTCTATTCCTAATGCGGCCACAAGATGGCATAGTGGGTAGCACCTCAGCCTCACAGCAAAAAAGTCCAGGGTTCGAGTCCCAGGCTTGGGCATTTCTGTGTGGAGTTTCCATGTTGTCTCTGTGCTTGCGTGGGTTTCCTTTTGGTACTTTGGTTTCCTCCCACAGTCCAAAGACAATCACGTTAGGTTAACTGACTGTTCTAAACTGCCTCTCAGTGTGAGTGGTTGGGTGTATGTCGGTCCTGCACTGTTGGCTGAGATAGGCTCCAGCCTCCCCCTGATCCAAGTAGTAGGAAGTGAGTGAATGAGTATTCCTATTGCAGTTTAATATGCAGTATTCGTACCAACAGTATTGTGAAGTTTTGCTGTCAGCAAGCTTCAATGTTTCACCTGTATATACAAAAAAAAAAAAAACTATGAAGGATTCAGCCAGTGTAATGTGCAATATTATGTATAAATTTTTGTCCTAACCACATTACATTACAAACAGTTTAAAAGTCTTATTGGTATTCATGTGTGTATAATATATTATTAGTTTTTTTGCACTTTAGCAGCGCTCTGTCTGTGAATGCTATACAGTAGCAGTTTATCCGGCTGTGTAACTGAGTGAACGATTGTAGGCTGTTGAGGTGGTTTCTATTAGAGGGGAGGAGAAAATGTGGAGTCTGAGAAAACACTCAGCCCCTGAGGCTTCACAAGTTCTCTCACAGTCCTTCAAAGCTGCTTCAGCGTCAGCTCTGTGAAGTCCAGCAGCTTTTATCTGATCCACTGGCTCACATCAGATACGCAGCGTTACAGCGGATCTAATAGAATTTGAACCCTCTCGAGGATTTATTGTCGGAATATAAACTTTTCCCCCTTTTTAAAAAAAAAAGAAATCAATAAACCAGGTGCTGATCTCTGCAGGTAAGCTTTGTTTTCATTTTTAAGTTTTATGTTACACTTTCTTTAGCTGTCCAGAAAGGAGAAATGAGAGAAAAAACGAAACAGACGAACACTCTTATCTTTCACTTGGAATGCCGAGTGTCTCATCTGGGAATTTTCCTTCCCACTTGTGCTCTTCTACTTTTATCACTGAGATGGAGAGACACTTATCTATCATGTGGTTAATGCTACTGGGTACATAGTGGAAATTTTTACAGACAGTAAGGAGATAGACTATAATACAACACACACCATACTATCCTAACAAATCAACATCTATGGAGCTCTATTCTTGATCTCGGCAGCAAAATAAAACTTATGTTTCTTTAATTTATAACCTCAGAGCTATACAGTTATGACAGACGACACAATTTGGGTCTGGATCTCGATGCACACCTCTATACAGGCGTGCACAGGGACACAACAATTTTAGAATGTTAGAGTGTAGGATACACTAACACAAGACGATTTTACAAAAATTAGACCACTAACACTAACCACTCAGATGGACACACATACAATGTGGCACATTTATAATATTCTTCCATTCATTCATTCATTTGCTGAACTGCATAATAATACTAGAGTCACAAGGAGGCTGAAGCCTATCATAGCTGACTCTGGGCAAAGTTGGGGTACAGCCCAAACAGCTCGCCAGTCTATCGCAGGGCAACACACACAAAACCATTCACACTTGGAGGTAATTTGAAACAACCCGTCGGCCAAATGTGCCTGCCTTTCAAACTGTGGGAAAAAAAAACGGAGTATCCAGAGGAAACCCACCGAGCCCAAGACTCGAATCCAGGACCTTCTTGCTGGGCTGTAGATGTGCCACCCATTTTCCATAATTCTCAGCGTCATAGGACTGTTAGTGTTCTTTATTTCAGTTGTTTATTTGTGATCTAAAGATTTTGTCCTGCACAACAACAGCTGCTTGTTTAATTCACTTTATTCAGCACAATGCAAAATAAAAACATGGCATGTATCTATGAAATAAATTGATTCATGTTCAAATCATAATTGGAATGGATGGATAGACTACATCACTCTGACCAGGATGATGCATGTAATAAAGATAAGTGGAAACCACTGGATTGTCTTTTCTGAAGACCTTTTAATAAACTATAATGGTAGTGTAACTCTAAGTGTAGCTCAATTGAGCATCATATTCCCTGCCGAATAAGCATCTCATTTAAAATTGGATCACAGTACTAAAGACAATAATTGGCAATACCCCCCCCCCCCCCGCCCAACCCAGTCACCATTATATGATAATATGCATGTCCTTAGCTTGTGTCAAAAGATGAGATGATTACAGAAGATTCCAAGATGAACAGACAGACAGATGGACGGACAGCACACACCACATAATCCCCCTTCAGACCTTAGTAGTGGTAATAGTAATGCGCACACTAAAACCAACCCACCATGTTGCACATAAAGTGCAATATCACGCTACAAATGTTCCCCAGATGGATTCGAGTTTCTATAGAAAGATAGAGTCTGATCATTAAGAACATCATACTGGGTAAGTGCTGTTATTTTCACTCCCCAAGCATCGTCTCTAGACTTTTTGCATCATCTGGACAGCATTTGTGGGGGAATATGCATGAATTCCTGCACCCACACTCAGAAGTCTATTGGAAACCCTTTCCATAAGAGTTGAGCATATTAGCAAAGGGGTGGGAGGTGGACTGGGATGTTCAACAAGCACAAGGGGGTAGGATTAGTCAGGGTGCACATACATTTGTCTTTAAAGGTTTTAAAAGGAACAGACATCTGGTTTAGTGCATACTTTGAGAAGGGTTACTTTTCGCCCCCGAAAACATACACACACACGCGTTTTCAATTTGTTTTCACCCCCCAACCCAGCTCACCCCACCCACACACATAAAGCCACTATGTGTAGTGTTTTGGCCAGTTGTGCTGCTTAGCTGAAGAGAGAGAGAGAGAGAGAGAGAGAGAGAGAGATGCACTGTACACACATTGATGTGATAACCTATGGAACAAAATGCTTCTGGATTGCATAAGTGCACATTTTGTTTTTGTTTTTTTAACATTTAAATGTATTGCAATTTTTTTCCCCCCTTTGCGTCTAACTTGCAATGTCATCTATTTTAGGCTCCATCCCAAATTGACCTGTCCTTCCTTATAGCCTGCACTACTGTAAGGTGTATTATAATGGCATGAGTGCTCTCATGAATGCACTTTTTGTCAAGTGGTGCGCTGTTTGTGACACAGCCTGAGTGTGCTTTGCAGTGATGAGAACAAAAACTGGTTACTTTCCCCTGCCAAATATTATTGCTAATTTATAAATATAAATACCATAATGAAGGTGGCACTGTGTCATGTTTGTTCCTTTACAACCATAGCTAATATGAAAAAGAACCCATTTAACCAGTTGCAACCAGTTCCTGAATTGTGATTTATTCTCATCACCAGAACATGTTTTGCAGCATGGTGGTGTAATGGTTAGCACTGTCACCACACCGGTTCTGGGTTTAAACCTCATGGTTGACTAGTGGAGCCTTTCTGTATGGCAGTTGCATGTTCTCTTGTGCTTACAGAAAAAACTTTAGCTAGATTCATCTGTCTACAGCAGACGCTCTAATACATCCTAACTTCCATGCCACCGTTTAGCTCCACCCTATTCATTCGTTGTAAACATTTCTACAGTTTAAACTACTTTATAAAGTTAAGCTGTATAAAAATAGATAATTATCTTGTCAGCTTTCCTGAATTGTAGCTAACTAACTGAAATATAACCGTGACAAAAGACTCTGATCCGACATACGTGGCAGCATATGTCACTCCCTCCATGCTCAAGTTTAATTATTGAAATAAAGATTTTTTCTTAGCTGGATCTTCACTGACTGCAGGATGAGATCCTCCTTCGCCATTGCTAACAGTGTTTGATATTGTACAAGTCCTGCCCTAATTTGATTTTGATTGATCAGTGTGAGAGAAGTGACATTGATGAGATTATCAGTGTTTGGAGGAAACCCACACAAACATGGGGAGAACATTCAAACTCCACACAGAAATGCTCGAGCACGGGACTTGAACAACGAACCTTCTTGAGATATATATGTATATATGTTGTGTATGTATGTATGTATGTATATATATATATATATATATATATATATATATATATATATATATATATATATATAT
>JAQMYF010027375.1:0-15033 GCA_030014195.1 Neosilurus mollespiculum
TCTTGCTGCAGTTATCTAGGACTTACAGTTGTGGTATAACCAACCGGACTACATGTTGGACTGTAATGAAATTCTTCGTATTTTATGGTTCACCCAAATGAGGATGGGTTTCCCTCTTGAACCTGGTTCCTCTCAAGGTTTATTTCTTGGGTCAACTGAGGGAGTTTTTCCTTGCCACTGTCGCCACAGGCTTGCTCATTAGGGATGTGTAGGGGTTGTAGAAAAAATTTTAGATTCCTCCCTAATTGAATTTTTAAAATTATTGTTAAATCTCAGAATAAAGCAGATGAGGCCAGGCAGGAAAACACTAAAGAATAAGTAAAATAGGTACAAGGAAAATTTTTGGCTGGATAATAGGACAGGTGGTACCAAGTAAAATTCCTGGCCGGTTGTGGCAGGAGGATATTTATCCCTGGAAGTTGTATAAGGGATGGTTCGGTGTGTCACTGTCAGGAAGCACTGACAGGGTAGGACCTGAGGTACAACCCCGGGGGAGGTCCCGTGGGGCCTGCTCCCGAGTACTGTTGTCCTTGGGGTGGCTGATTTGGTCCCATCCAGGGTCCTGTCCAGTTTCCTTGACCTTGCCATCCCTGATTTTGCAGGGGGTTATTTCTTCGGGGCATTCCCTGTCCTCCTAGCTGGTTTGCATATGGGCAAGTGTGCATCTTGTGGAACTTGATGTGATGATATGAAGTTGTGGTGATAGAAGGAGTTGATGTAAAGCTGTGAACTGATTGTATCTTGTTGTTGAACACAGAAAGAAGAAGTACACATGTATGCAGCTGCGCACACACATAAGCAGCAAGCAAGTTAGACCTAGAGACACACACAAAGATAAACGAGTAGCTGGAAGGAATGAACAGATAGCTGAATCAAGTACAGCAACAGGTAGAACATGAAGAAAATGCAAGGACAGAACTGCAGCAGAGCATGCACGGGGTGCGGCAGGCACAGATTGAATTTGTGGTGAATAACAGGATAAGACAGAAGGAGGACAAAAAGGAACTAAAGGAGCTTTGCGAAAGCATACGAAGAGCCCGAGAGGACTTACAGGAGAAAATGAACGAGGCAGACCGAAAATTGAGTGGTATCAGCATACAGCCTAAGACTAAGGAAAGAAAGGTGAGGAAGTGTTGTGTAAACTACCTAAGAGTAACATGCATTAGAAGAAAGCCTGCCGGCAGTGAAGAAGAGGAACAGGAGAATTGGGTGGAAAATTTTTTAATTTAAAAGGTTAGTTTGATAGTGGAAGAAATTGAAGTGGAAAAAGAGGTGGATGAGTGGATAGATAGTGTGAGCGAGAAAGGATGGGTGAGTAATAAACACACTCACAAGCACGCGCTATAGACACACACTCACCCAAACATAGACGGGATAAAGTTGCACACACTTTTAATCGTGCACGAACATTGGAGTTGCGCACAGACACTTAGCCAAGCACGAACACAGAAAGAGGAAGTACACATGTATGCAGCTGCGCATACATATAATCTGAGGAAACCTGTAGGACTAACCAATCAAGAAGTGTAAAAACGGCAGTTGAAAATTAGACACAGGACACGGCTTTATCAACAACTAGAAAGCAACAGTGAAAGTATGGTGATGTGATAACTTAGCTGTCTGACTTTAATAAAAGCTGACAAAGAACACATTAAATGTAAATTGTGGTATTTGACAAATTGAACAGGCTTGGAGAACGTTAGAATGTCAGTGCTTTGATATAACAGTGGGAGAATAGATCTAAGCTCTTTGGAGACCTAACTAGTTGGGCCCAATATTAAAAGAGTTATTAGACTAACTAGATCTACAAGAAATCTGTGTAACATTTTAGTGGCTGATTTTTGTATCTGATCTCTGTATCGAGAAAAATGAGCATTTGGTAGGGCTAGTGTGAGGGAAAACCATATAGAAGAAAAGATTGTTTGGGGTCAGGGGTCAGGGGTCACTGTCACAGCTGAACCCAGAGTGGGAACGGCAGGAAGAGGTCTCATAACATTAATAGTGGTTGATAAAATAAATTTGCCAAAGAAGGTATCAACTAGGAAACACTGATCTCCTGCTCTAATGCTGTAGAAATACTGGGTATAGGAGTAGACAGGGGTGTCATGAGTAAGGAGGAGCTACCAACCATGCCCGCAGGGGTGGTAATGTTAAAGCATAAGGATGCAAAAGAGGAGATTGAAAAATATATGAGAAAGTGGAATGACCGGACACGTGGTAAGTTGCAGTGGCCTTTGACAGGTACATTTCATGAGGAAAGATGTGAAAAGATGAAGCAGAGGTTACAGAATTGGGGAGAGATAAAGAAAGAAAGAGGAGAAAAGACAGATAGAAAAAAAAGATAGTAGAATGGTTCCAGGAGGAGGGAAAGATACAAAGAAAATTAAAGGAGGAAAGGCAAGGAGAGAAACCATCAGCCCCACCAGTGGAGGAACTTGGGGAGCAGGAAAAGCCCCCACCATACAGAGAAACATTAACCCCTTATGTGCCAGGGATGTATCCAGTTATCTTGAAGGAGAATAAAGTCCAAGAAGTGGATTTGAAAATAGTGGATGGACAATTCCAGGGCAAGGTGGTATTCAGACCACAGGAGAACAAAGAGAGAAATGGACAATACAAGGGCATAGTGGTATGAAGCCCACAGGAGGAAAAGGGCAAAGGGAATGGAAGGTGAGGAACAAAAGGAGGAGCTGCCTAAAGCGGAAGGAAGCATGACGGGAGCCATAGAAAGCTTAGCATGGGAAGGCGGATACTTGAATATGTTGAAAGGAAATTAATTATACCCTGAACTACACCAGATGCAAAGAGACCTGAGGAGTGACGGAGAGATAATGATAAAAAGGCGACCGCGAGGCTATGTGTATAAAACAAGAACCCCAGTGATGAGAGAAAAAATGAAAACAGATCAGATATCAAGAAGAGGTGAAGAAGACAGAGAACACTGCAATCAGGATGCTCAAAGTGATGGAGAAGGTTGATACAAAGTGATCAGAGGAGAGGGACTAAACTTCCAAAGATGGAGAGGCAGAAGAAAATCCTGGAACAGCGAATGCGCCGAAGAAAGTAAGATCGGTGCAGAAGACAAAGGAGAATACCGTGTGGAAGGAAAGTTAAAGCTGATCCCATCCTTAAAGTCACAAATCGACTGCAAGCTGAAAGAAGTAAACAACCAAGTGGCTGAAGTGGAAAACAGTATCCTGGCAGCGAGCAAGTTAGACCTAGTGACACACACAAAGATAAATGAGTAGCTAGAAGGAACGAACAGATAGCTGAATCAAGTACAGCAACAGGTAGAACATGAAGAAAAAGCAAGGACAGAACTGCAGCAGAGCATGCACGGGGTGCGGCAGGCACAGATTGAATTTGCAGTGAATAACAGGATAAGACAGAAGGAGGACAAAAAGGAACTAAAGGAGCTTTGCGAAAGCATATGGAGAGCCCGAGAGGACTTACAGGAGAAAATGAACGAGGCAGACCGAAAATTGAGTGGTATCAGCATACAGCCTAAGACTAATTAAAGAAAGGTGAGGAAGAAATTACCAGCCAAGTCCATGAAATTAAGGTCTGACACGATCAAACAGAGTGGACGAGGAGATACAGAAAGTGACACTGAAACGGATGATGAAGATAATGAAGTGATTTCAGGAGTAATCAAATCCAAGCTACCAGCAGGCCTTCAAGCCCCAGCGATAGTGAAAGGCCATGACGTGGCTTATGTCCCATAGGTCATTTATGGATCTAACAGGGCTGATTGGCAGATTACCAAACATCTGCGAAGTGGCCCAGAGATGGATCACAAGATTCGAGGAACAAACAATGGGACAAATGCTGGCAATAGGTGACATTAAAGCAATATGGTCAAAAACACTGGGCAAAGCAAAGATGACTAAAATATTCAAAAATACTGGCTTAGAAAAAGCAGCTGAAGAGCAAGGATATGACGCATGGATAATGAATAATTACTGAAACCGACTTTGGGGGGCCCTGAGAGAAGCATACCCGACCAGGGCAGATCCTGGGAAAGTGGAAAAGATAACCACGGGTGAAAATAAGAATGTGGCAGAGTTCATACTAAGGTTGCAGAGGGCCTGGAGAGAGGAGATTGGAACTGCATGGGATGAATCACCAACTACCCAAGCACTCTTCCGTGTAACGATGAAGAATGCAATGCCAAAAGAAGCTCAGGATAAACTCGCAGACAAACAAGCAGCCGTGATAGTGGTACAAACAATGCCACAATCAGCAGCCCAACCTGCACCCCCAGCCCCGCAGCCAGCAGCCATGGTGCAGGCTGCACCAACATTCCCGCCACAACAAGTGCAACCGACGTACCCATCACAACAAGTACAAACGACTTACTATGCATCTCCACCTGTGCCAATGTACCCTCCAGCCCAGCAGTACCCACCTCAGAACCGAGGATGGGGTCAAGGAAGAGGACGCGGCCGAGGAGGATGGCAGCAGTCTCCAAGAGGATGAGCTCCAATGAATCAAGGAGGAAGAGGAGGATGCTGGGTATGCCAAGATCCGAACTACATGAAACGAGACTGCCCATATGCAAACCAGCTAGGAGGACAGGGAATGCCCCCAAGAAATAACCCCCCGCAAAATCAGGGATGGCAAGGTCAAGGAAACTGGACAGGACTCTGAATGGGACCAAATCAGCCCCAAGGACAACAGTACCCGGGAGCAGGCCCCACGGGACCTCCCCTGGGGAACATGTGAAGAAGCACAGAGAAGCCAGAGGGGGAACTGGTGCAGCATACGATCTCACTGCACCTGCTCAAGAACCCACCATCTCAGTGGTGGTGGGGAGGCAGATCTGGGCACCGTTCTTGATTGACACAGGTGCAACGTACACAACTATAGGAAAAGAAGGCTCAAAGCTCTTCCTCTCTAGCAAAGCAGTAAATACGGTAGGCTTCTCAGGGAAAACACAGACTTTGCGACATACTGAGCCACAAGAAATAAAGATACAAGGAATAACAGTTCAAGCACCACTAATATATTCTCAAGACACTCCAACAAATCTACTGGGCAGAGACGTGCTTTGCAAAATGGGAGCTAAAATACACTGCGGAGAAACAAGAGTGTGGATAGAGCTTCCGGATTGTTTAATCCAACAATGTCTTATGATGGAAACAATAATGGAAAAATGTGAAATGGACAGAGTGCACTGGCTGGAATTAAATGACTAAACAAATGGATTAAGAAATCTATATTAAAGGTGGAAACTATGGCTGACTAAGAGGCGACCTGACTGCCAGCCGAGCAGGGAACCATGGCACTGTACAATGATGTATGATCAGAAAGGACAAAATGAAAAGTATGAAGCCATGTGGAATGAATTGGTGGCTCCAACCACATATTTCCTGAAAACTTTGAACATTGTGATATTACCCCAAGGGTTTACTGCGACTGTCCAGCTGCCACTGCAACTTAGTTACTGGCACCAAGTCACTGACGCTGCCCCCCATGTCTCCCTGCTGATCAGGCAGAATTTTAAATCCAAAGATTTAGGTCCAATGGTAAGGGAGGCAAGTCAGGTAACACACTGGACACAAGTAGAACAAAGATTTAGTATATCACCAGACAGAAAATTTCTCAGGATAGAGCAGAGCACAGTAGACGAGGTGAAACCACAAACCATTTTAATAAATAGGACAGAGGATGTAAGGATAGAAAAGGACAAAATTAAACAACTGCCCCAATGAGCAGAGAACCAAGGAAGAGGAAGAAAGGGGGGGACATACTAGCACAAATACCAGAACAATTATGGACAAAGCACCCAACAGATGTAGGGTGAGTAAAATCAGCAGGACTAGTTAAGATACAGCTTAAACCAGGAGCACATTTGCCGTATCAAAAGCAGTACCCATTATCAATAACAGGAATAAAACAGGAGTACTGATTCCAACGCAAAGGCAATGCAACACCCCCACCTTTCCGGTCAGAAAACCAAATTCAGATAAGTGGAGACTGGTCCATGATTTAAGGCCAGTAAACAAAGTGGTGATATCAGAAAAATCTGTAGTCCCTGACCCTCACACCCTATTGTCTAACATCCCAGAAGGAACAAAGTGGTACACAGTAATTGACCTATGTTCTGCGTTCTTTAGTGTCCCACTACATCCAGAGTCTCAATTTCTGTTTGCTTTCACATATGGGGGGCAGCAGTATACATATACAAGGCTGCCCCAAGGGTATTGCGAAAGTCCTTCAGTCTTCAACCAGGTCTTAGCAAAAGACCTGGCTGACCTGGAAGTGACTTCCACTGTGCTACAATACGTGGATGATCTTTTGATTTGCGGCCAAACAAAAGAACAGTGTGTACAGGACTCTGTGATGGTCCTGAAAATTTAGCTGGATTCAGTAGACCTTGGTTCTGTGACTTTGCAATGAAAACTCAGCCACTTAGAGACATAATAAAGGCAGCAGATCAAACAAAATCTAGTGCCAAATTGACTTGGACAGAGAATGCAAAGGCAGCGTTTGATAGGCTAAAAGCTGACTTGTCCTCAGCACCAGCATTACCTTGTCCAGATTATGGAAAACCGTTCCATTTATATGTCTCAGAAAGAAAAGGGTATGCGTCAGCAGTACTAGAACAGAAGCAAAAAGGCATGGGGAAAAGACCCATAGCATATTATAGTGCCGCCATGTTATCAAGGATTGGCAGCAGCAGCATTTGCTTTTCAGAAAGCGTCATATATTATGATGGGGCATCCAGTGACCCTGTATACCTCTCATGCATTACATGCACTGCTGACTAGCCAAAATTTCAAAATAACTAATGCTCGACGAATGGGTTATGATGACATTGTTGCAGGGCAGCTGGAAAAGGACCCAAGTGGAAGGCATCATGCTCCAGGCTGGTGCAGTTGGCCCATTCCGACAACGATACTGAACCAGATGACGTAGACCACCCAGACGCTCCTGCATACAACATAAGTAAAAAAGGGAACCGCCCTAAAGCCGGGGTAGAGCCCCAGGGGGCAGAGCCTGGTGAACAGATAGTTGCACCTGAGAGTCCCCCGATGCCTGACTTCGAACCAAAAGTTCATCAATTCACTGAGGACCCAGACATAATAATGGGATTACTGGACGACTCCCAACCAGGTCCTTCAAGGCCCAAGCCTAAACCAGGCCCATCTATGTACAAACTGTTCTTTCTAACCGAGACAGAAGATTTAACCACGCTAGATGCATTAGACCCGACTCGAGGGTACACTTACGAGTCAGAATGAAAATCAAAAAGATAGGACGGAAGCCGCCAAAACCGCCTACAAAAAAACTAAAACGGCCACTGTCACAGACCCCATATGCCCTAATAATCTTAATGTCTATAGGATATACACTAATAGTTATCGCAATCGGTAAAGGCATTCAGCTTCTTGCTCCATCCCAACACCCAATTCCTACCGAGCTAATTGAAGGGAATTTCACACAGACCATTAAGACTTACAATACAGGACAATTACAGACTCAGGTCAATCAGGCAAATAACAGCCCCAAAATTGAAGGGGATTGGCAGACCATGGAAATCCATATAGATGAATTTAGATGGACATATAGATGTAACGACCCATACTCAGGCCAAAAGACGCCCGTGCCAAAAAGACTGGATATCGGCAGATCTGCGTGGACTTGAGAGGCTATAGAGAGCCAACTGGGCACAATGTTACACTCAAATGGAACAAAAAGCAGCGTAGGTTGGCCATCATGGTTATTAAGCCATCCTCCACTCCACAGGTCCAGGCACAGTCTATGGCACTGCCAAGCCTCCAAGAATGGGAAAAGGAAAATGACACTCTCTCAGAACAGAATGTTGTTCATGAGGAATCAGGACCCGAGGCAGACCTGTGGCACAAAACCCAAACAAACGAGTGGTATCAGTGAGCCACATATACAGCAAAGGATTGAACAGATGAGGGAGACTGCCTGTTGTGTGCTTCTGGAAAGAGAAAACTCGAGATGGCCCCACTACCATACAATAGTGAAACTTGTAGAGACTTCCATAACGCCTTGGCAGGCTACTATGGGTTTGACATAATAATGAACGAGAAGCATGAAGTAATGATTAATGGTACCCTAACGAACGTGACTGCCCCACTTAAGCAGCTGGCCAATGATACACTCTCTCCCTACTGGTGTATCCTTTATGTGGGAGTAGGAAATATTACCCAAAGTTTTATGAATCGATGCGGAAATGCGACCAGGTGGCCACAGACTACCAAAATGAGACCCCCCAAGGGCCGCATATCCTTCGTTTCGGCGAAAAATCACACATTTGAGTGCTATAGACATAATGGGACAAAGGATATAGGATACTTCACAGGAAGATGCAGTCGAACCTGGAATGTCACTGGCGTAAAGTATGTGTAAAATGACACTTCAGGATACAGAACCGATCTAAAATAGTCCTTGGATGGCAAAGAAAAATTCCCCCCATACAAAAAATGCAGACAGTGCCGTTGGCAGACATATGGTGGTTGTGTGGAGAAATGAGACTAAGGCAGGCACTGGACGGGAATGTGTGCCCGCGTTATGATAATTACAGAAGTAAAAATGTATAAAAAGGGAGAGGACATGGACGATGTCTCCTCGGATGGAACCTATAGCAGGAGAAAGAGGGCATATAAAATGGACGACGGCGTGTATATAAATGGCATAGGACAGCCACACGGAATTCCTGACCAATATAAAGCGCGTAATGAGATAGCTGCAGGTTTTGAATCGCTGTTCTTGCATGTAACCACAAACAAAAATGTTAAATGGATTAAATATATCTATTATAACCAACAAAGATTTATTAATTATACAGACGATGCCCTATGTGCCTTAGGAGATCAGCTATCTGCCACCAGCACAATGACATTGCAAAACAGACAAGCGCTGGATTGGTTGATGGCAAAGGAAGGCGGAGTATGTATGCTTTTTGGTAACCAGTGCTGTATGTACATTCCTAACAACACTGCCCCAGGAGGCTCCTTTTATGAAGCAATGCAAAAACTTGGTGAACTGCGATGCGAAGTAAAGCAAAATACAGGTTTTGTAATGTTTTGTACAGAATGGTTTACTAGCTTTTTTGGATGATGGGGCGGATGGTTTGTAAAAATGGCAATGCACGTGGGAAGTGTTTTGGTGGTACTAGCTGTAATAGTTTGTTGCGTGTTCCCACTGGTCAGAGGACTGTGTATTCGGGCTACGGGTAAACAAATGAATGTACTAATATATCCCCCAGACTCAGACTGTGCTCAACCCCTCTTCACGGACATGCTGGATGACACTGGCGACAGGGACTTAGAATCTGGTGAGCGGGCCTCTGGCCCCGCCTGCCTTGTCCTCGAGGATTTGGCATACTATGAATAAGACCTATTGTGACTACTGTATAGGTGTTTGTCTTTATGTGGCTTTACTGTATGTCCTCTCTAGTTGCTTGCTCCTGTCCTGTGTCTAGCTTCTGTCAGTCCGACTGTCCCTTTGTGAGTGTTGTGTGCAGGGTCATGGCAGAGACAACTTCTTGTGACCAGTCACTGGCATGCCTGTGCTGTTCACACCGCCGCCATTGGTGGGCATCCCAGCCATGTGCTCAAATGGGGGTGAATGAGCAGGGTGCCCTTCGGATGGTCCCACGCCAGTCAATCTGTGAGGCCTGCTACGCACTGCAGGAGTTTACAGGACTGTACAAGTACAAGTGGTCACTGTTTCCTTTTGTGGATATGACTTGCGGACATCTCACATGCGGTGCCAACGCGACTGGCTTGATGAGCTGTGCGACGGCTCACGTAAAGGGTGTCAGCCGACACCTTGGCTCAAACCGTTCTTTCGACATCCTAAGGACTCAGAGGTTGTTGCCTCCAGGGGTTCTAGACTGTGGGTACAGTCAAGAGTATGGGCTGTGTTGCGGTCCCATGAAAGGATAAATGTGCCTTTGCCAAATTGGATTTATGACCTTTACAGGACCCACTACTGGTGGTGGTACTGATATGTTTCACTCCTTGCCTGACTTTTGCTATTATGCTATGTACATATGTTGTACAGTTATTTACGTGGTGATCCTGGCAGACTTATGTTGTGGCGCACATTGTGCGGGCAGAGTGGGAATTTTCCCTCACAACTGGCATATGAAGGTTTTTTGCCCACTCCTGGCTCACCTTGAGGAAAAGCTTTTAAAGGAGAGAGGAGAGTATGGAATAATTTTGCTTTAAATGACAAATTAATTTTAAAAGAGGAGAGTAATGATGAGAAATGTGAAATTTTAATTTGAAATTATTAAAAATCTGATTATTTGAAAGTGAAAGTTTTTGTAAAATAAAAAATCTTGTGAAATTTTAATTTAAATTTTGTGAAATTTTAATTTTTTTAGTTTTGTGAAATTTTAATTTTTTAGGTTTTGTGAAATTTTAATTTTAAGTTTTTGTGAAATTCTAATTTTAGATTTTAATTTTGTTCTGTTTACGTTGGATCAACTGTGGTGAATTTAATTGTGTGCATTTAATTCTGTTTCTTTGTTAATCCTGTCTTTATGAGGAATATTGTGATCCCTTCTGAAAGAGAGCTGAATCATAAAGAGTGTAATGTATACGGGCATGGAGTGATAGGAAAAGAAGGATACACGATAGTAGAAATGGTTAGATGTAATAGGAAAAGCTAAAAGTTAAATATATGGAAATGTTAGATATAATAAATGGAGTTAAATATTGACTATATGCAACTTAGAGAACTCAGGGATATTTAAACCATATGGAACTTAGATTTGTCTGAGGAAAATATGGATAACTTAAAGCCTTGTAGTGATGAGGGGTTCATGATGGAGTGCTATGAGACGTGTGCCCTTTCTCGCCTTTTAGAAACCATAGATGAAATGACAGTGCTTGAGGATCCCTCCTGTGCAACCGCAACTCCCAACTTCACAACCGAGTCAGGATGTATGTAAAATCTGCTATGATATGGGGGTCACGGACAACCCACTGATTGTGCCATGTGACTGCAAAGGCAGCTTAGGCTTTGTGCACCAAGTCTGTCTCCACCAGTGGATTAGGAGATCAGACAAGCACAAGTGCGAACTATGTAAAGCAAAGTTTGTTATGAAGATTGAACTGAGACCGTTGCACAAATGGGGAAGTCCACCCATTACGCCCTGCAAAAGATGTACTATTGTGTGGATGATCATAGTTAATGCTATTGCATACGCTGTCACCATGGGAACCCTGTACGTCATGATTCACAGTGATAGGGTTAAGTGTTGGTTTGCAGTTTCTGCTCACATTTGCCATGAGCTTGGGAATATCAGCAGGTTTGGCCCTCTCCTACATGCTGTGTTTCATGTTTGTGGAATTATGGACTAAACTAAAGGTCTTTAATAGGGAAATATATGTGCAGGACCATTTGAATATGACCAGGTCTGCCGGAATAGAGGGGGAACAAACACAAGGCATTGACATGACAGGGATGCAGGGCACTGGACATTTCACTGTGACTCAATAGTAGTAATATATGTCTTTCTCCTTAGAGTCAACCCCCTTTTTGAGCTCTCCCAAAGTCTGACCTACAATGAACCCCCACGGAGGGTGCTGGACTATCTTCATGGTACTCTGCCTACTACCAATCAACCTTGGCGCTGGTACCTGCGCACGTTCGGAATACAAGACAAACGGCGAATGCTGCCCCATGTGTTCGGCAGGACACCGGGTCTTCAAACACTGTACTGAAGATACTAGCACAACCTGTGTGCGGTGTCAGGAGACAACTTATGCCGATGGGCCCAATGGCTTGTCAAATTGCACCAATTGTACAGTGTGTTCTGTGCAACAAGGACTGGAAGTAAGCATAGTGTGCACAACGACCTTGGACACTGTCTGTAAACCAGTCGAGGGATTTTACTTCACCAACCACAGCAAAGGCTGTAGACATGCTGTAAAGCATATAGTGTGTCATCCGGGACAATATATAAAACAAAAAGGGACTGTGAACAGCGATGTTGTCTGCGCAGAGTGCCCAGAGGGCATGTATTCAAATGGAACATTGAGCGACTGCATACCCCACACGGACTGTAATGCATGGGCGCAGTTCGAAACGGCCTCAGGGACAAATGCCAATGACGTGGTTTGCGGAGCCAGGCTCTTTGACACACTCGGTGGCATGACGGCAGCAGTCAGTGGACTTGGAGTTACTGTCAATATTGTAATCATCATGATTTGCTTGTGTAAAGGACACTGTAAGGGATGTGCATCGAAGGGGACTTCATGGACCAAAGTCAATAATACGGCGGATGGGCATGATCAGATCATGTGACCCCTCCATACGAAGACGACACCACAGTTTACTGGATGTCAACTTTGGAAATAAGATAATGCCTCATCCATCATTAGAGTGCTAAAGTGCACTTAGAACAAAGATTAATTGATGATCTTAAGGCTTAGAAGGTTAACATACTGAACATACAGTGAGACAGCAATATTAGTTATCAAAAACATGCAGCTAAGCCAAAATGCAGAGGTGAAAAGAAGAAAAATAGCTTGGGTAATAGAGCACATGACCATAAAAAAATCATTGACCTTAGTGTACTAATGAAATAAACACACTGAAGACTGGAGCAAAGATAAAAATGGTTTATTAAAAGTTACAGGTCAGCCAGCCTGTCCAGAGGGATTATGGGCACACCTTCATCAGTAGTAGAAGAAGGAGCGTCCTCATTAGCATGAAAAGTGGGGTGTAGTGTAGTCAGAGGGTAAAATATACTCTGGAAAATCGGGAGAACACTCCATAGGGGAACTTGGGGGAGAAGGCTCTGGAGAAGAGTATTCTGGAGAATGCAAAGGGATAAAGGGAGAGCCTGGAGAAGAAGGTGGCCGTGGAAAAAAACACCAATAGCGCATCTGTGTGGACTGATCTTGGGTTTCAGGCAGAGTCTGAGTAGATTGATCTCGAGTAGAAACTGGAGGTTGAAAAGGATAAGAAGGAGACCTGGATTGAGACCCAGGAGAACCAGGCTGGAACCAGGTAGCAGAAAGAAACTCCAGAAAATCCAAGAGGTTGGGATTAGTATGGGCCAAATGGTAGTGAAATAGGCGATGTTGATCAGGTCTTCCCCTCCTGAATATGGCACGACGGGTTGGGTGAGCTGGAAAACAATAGAAAAAGAAAAGAATGCATGTCATGTGACTATTTAATCCAAGATGTATAATCTGCAACAAAGCTTAATAATCAACTAATGAAACGCTCAAAGGCTTAGAAACCATGATATGCATCATAATAGATTGACAGTGTGAACATTGGTACATTAATAGCTAAAATAGCAGGGTAATGAGACAGCACCATTACGAAAAAACATGCTTGCACTTCACTAAATAAAAATGAAGAAGAGATTAAAAGGTACTTACACATGTTGAAAGATTGAAAGGTAGCGTGCAGCACAGTCCGCTGGAACAGTTCACATCCGAGTAAAATTCAGAAAATGATATGAAATATGGAAACCTGCGCTTATAAGCGAGCGCCAATTTTTTTTAATAAAAACTTCCAAAGACACCCGGAAATAAGGGAAAATAAACAGGGATACGTCACATCAGGAAGTATGAAATCATATTAGGGGATGGAACAAAATATATCACCTCAGGAAATATGACATCACATCAAGGGCAAAGCAGGAAAATAATGGGAAATAGAAAAGTATGCAAAATAAGGTGGGCAGGGCCAATTTGACCCAGAACATGAATTTAAGGGGAAATTGCTGAGTCATATGCAAATTAAAAAAATGGACGGCGTCTAGGACGCCAGAGAGTATAACAGAAGGGGTTTTCATAGGGGATTTTGCTGATTCTGATTTTGATGCTGATGGGATCAGACCTGCTGCTCTCTCAGAATTGTCTTTGTGATTGACTGCAATTTGCAATAAAGATACCTGGCTTCTCCTCACCTTGCTGTATTGAGATTTTAATTTGATTAAGTATTTTTGAGTAATTATAGAACTAGAGTGTAAGTTAAGCAACATCTAAGTAAGAAAAGAGGGACCGGGCTTCCACCCGGCATATGTCCACTCAGGGAGGGCTCTGAGTTCTGACACTCCATGGGCAGAAGCCTGACCATCAGGCGCTCACCTTGGAGCCCCTCCCCCAGGCCTGGCTGCAGGGGGGGACCCCAGTAAACCGCATCTGGGCAAGGGAAACTTGTTCCTTGTTTTATCTCTCTCCATAGGGGACTTCTGAACTGTGCTTCACCTAGGTCTGTACCTCCACCTAGGACCAGTTTGCCTTGGGTGCCCCCGACAACATAGCTCCTAGGATCATTAGGACACGCAAATCCCTCCATCATGGTAAGGTGGTGATTCAAGGAGGGGGACATGGATTTGAAATGGATTTAAGCAAAACAATTTCCAACCAGCAGGCAGATTTACACTAATTACACTATTCACAACACCTTTATTTTAAGACCATTTAGCCAATACATATATTTCCTTCATAATATATTTTTATATTCATTATAAGTATATGATATGTATTATAGAATATATTATATACACTATATATTCATATTTTATATACCCCTGTATCTGTGTGTATTGTGTAAAGTATGTAGCGTGATTCAAGGACACGTTTTCAATCTTTTCATTATATACACCTGTTAAGCACTCTTTTCAGAACTTTGATAAATACATTCTGTTATATGTTTCATTCAAGATGCTTCCTGAATATAAATCCTGATGGGGGATAGAAAGTAGCTAAAGCAAAGAAGAAGAAAACTGCTACGATAAGCCCCAAAGTCCTTGCCCCAAACAGAAACTTGGCAGACTTCAAATGGACGAAATAAGGACAGCTGTTTGTTTTCACTGCTTCATGAAGTTAAATACCCAAGTATTTTTAAATGACATATCAAAAACGTATAAATCTCACTAATTAACCTTTATTTAAAAAGTCAGACAAGTGGCACAGGTTTGAAAGTATGTATATACATAGTGTATATATATAAGATCTTGAGTCGATTTTCCGTAGAACAGTGCTCGATACGTCGAAGTAGAGCTAAATATATTGTATG